>JAJOZX010009178.1:0-62500 GCA_023014485.1 Bathynomus jamesi | reverse complement strand
TGTGTGTGTGTGTGTGTGTTATACCCTCCCTTTAAGAATTCCAGTGACAGACAAGCAGTACTCAAATGAAATTACAGTTTTTTACCTAAAAAACCTCCCAAATCCCTCGCTCAGAACCCTTATTTGCCAACACTGAAAGGTGGGTATAAATGGATGAGGAACACATCGTGCAAGTGTGACTAATTTATATATACCCCCCTGTGTGTGTGTGTGTGTGTGTGTGTGTGTGTGTAACTTCCCTGGGGTAAACGCCACGGGTAATGCATGTTGAGGTAGTCATTACAGTGTGAATAAACCTTTTTCTAATTTGATTTTTAGCTTTACAAAAAGTAACATTTCAAAAGATGCAATTATTTCAGAGGGCAAATACAAATTATCCCTTTTTTTACAGTTATTCTGTAATTAGACGTATTTCCACGTATATATATATATATATATATATATATATATAATATAAAGTATAACATCGTATATTTACATTAAAACATTAAAAAAAACACGTTTAAAACGTGTTTAAAATTTAAAAATTGAATAAAATTGTGAAGAGAGGAAATATTTGCTTGGATGCAATTTTCCAAAGGTGGTTCATGCTTGGGGGAAAAAAAGAAAAAAGCCAAAAATATGACTCACTATTCATCCCTTCCATTCATATAATTTAGTTTCGGTTTTACGATCGTAATTTTAATTTTTTTCGCTCCATTAAATATATATATAATATATATATATATATGAGGTTCGGTCGGCTAAATTTGCAAAATCTTCATTAAAAATTGCAGGCTAATGGTAATTCCGCGAATTTATTGACTGGACTCATATATATATATATATATATATATATATATATATATGGGAATGAACTCAGAATGGTCCCCCTGAGTTTTTTATGATACACACAGACAGTGCATGGAACAAGGAACTCTTCTGGGATAATTAAATCCACTATAGTCCGAATAAGTAATGGTAAATGACAAATACCATAGTTTTTTTTTTCATGATGCTAGCCCGACGTGGGCAACGGTCACTCGCATCACTTCCCATCTTGAAACGGACATGTTTATGTGCCTTGAAAAGTGGACGCTCAATTCTGCCAGTTGAGGTTTAAGTTTTGGTTTTTGGCTAAAAATATAATAGTTACCCCCTTTTTCTTTGATGTATTCAATCTGACGTGAAGGCAGTGAGTCTTTTGCTTATATTGAGGTTCTAAATGTAGCAGGGCTAGGCTGCTTTAAACCCTAGATCCATGTCCCAAAGCTGGATCCTGTCTGCTTTGCAGATAGCTGGTGAGGGAAGCTATATTTTTGGGACCTCTTTGCGAGTGACCCGTTGCCCACGTCGGGCTAGCATCATGAAAAAGAAAAACTATGGTATTTGTCATTTACCATTACTTATTCGGACTATAGTGGATTTAATTATCCCAGAAGAGCTCCTTGTTCCATGCACTGTCTGTGTGTATCATATATATATATATATATATATATATATATATATATACTCGCATATCCTTGGTTAATCTTGGTTTTGTTTCCGTTCGAATTGTTCATTCTGACGACCCACCACGAGTGGTCAGGAATTACAAAGTTCTCGATCTCATGACCTCCCCGATCAGCAGCCCAGCGTCTTAACCACTAAGCTACCCAGGGTACCCATTTATCTATCAACCAATTTTAATGTATGAAAGAATGAACAACTGTGTTTGTTGGGCACTGACTGCCGGTACCTGGGTATCGAGCCCGGGGCCTGTGGATTCGTAGTCAACGATGATAACCACTACATCACCGAGGCAATTGACAGTATAATAAATGTTAATGAGATTATTTAATTAAATGATTGCTCCAGGTTCGAGGTCACCAGCTCTTTACGATCAAATTAAATTAATTGTCATTAAAATTAAGGGATTAATAGCCTTAGTAGATTTTCCTTTAATTAAACATCAATTATATGAGATTATTATTATTCCAATCGTTCGAGTTACAATTATTACGATTTGAACGAATAGATTTGAACGAACAATCAAGTTTGCTCGAATACTTGGATTAATTGTGCAGTGATAAAACAACGTAAGTTACTTATTAATGTTAGTAACACAAAGAAACAAAGGCACATTTGTTAATTAGTAATTGGCAAAAAGTAACTTAGCGCAAATGAACGAACTGTGATTAAGTTAAAGAATTAATATTGTCTACACGATGGTACGCGGAGAGCTTGGCTTTTTGAGCGGTTGCCAACTGACTAAGGAAGTTCCGAAGGAAATCTTTTCTCATTGTCGAAAATGAGGGAAGGCTTCAGGGAAGTGTCCTTGACTTTGGTTTAACAATGGATCGCTTTGTTTGAGCAGGTGTTTGCCTGTAAGAGTCGCTGCAGGAATGTTGAGGAAGGCAAAAAGGGAAACTTTGAAATTGCCTGAAGGTGTCGCTGTAGCTATATCAGAAACTTCCGGAGGTAGTCTTTTAAGTAGTAAACTCTCCAAAGAAGTTAATATTTAATTTTCAGATAGGAAAGTCGGTGAAGCGGGAAGTCAGTGTATCGGACAGTCGGTAAACCGTAAATTTACTGTATATACGGGTATACGGGTATAAACAAACTGATTCAAGATTTTTTTGGGTTGTTCGAAGAACCAAAATTTATAGTCATTTGTGATTCTATACCATAGTGTGATAAAGGCTAATTTAAATTTATTTTAGTTTGCCTTTCTTTTTGGAAAAACCATTTTACATTTTCTTTTTCTTTTTGAGGAGAGAAAAATTTGTTTTTTAAATGTCAGATTTTATTCTTAGTATTATTTGAGTTAAATAACGATAAATTCAAAATTACGATAATGATAACAATAACGATAACATCAATAACAATAACGATAACAATAACAATGAGATAATGACCTTCTATCAACATGACATTTCACTGACAAGGTTATTTGGGATTATATTAAAGTATCATAGATTAGGTTAGGTTAGGTTTAGTTTGTTAGGTTAGTTTATTAGGGTCAACCAAATGTCTACAGATCTATTTTAAATATATATATATATTATATATATATATATATATATATATATATATATATATATATATATATATATATATCAGTGGCGTGCAATCAGGGTAAGCGGGGCATGCGCCACCTACCCAGTTAAAAGTCAAATTACAAAAAGTCAGTATATTATTACAATAATCGAAAACTAACATAAAGTTGTGATACTTGTATGATATATATATATATATATTTTTTTTTTTGCAGCTACCGCTTACCCTGTGGACACACCCACAGCACGCCACTGATATATATATATATATATATATATATATAATTTTGCTTACAGTTAAGTTGGGTTTGAGACTTTCCATAAGAAAATATGAGTGTTAACGATATTTATAATAATATTACAAAGAAATAAACTAAAAGAATGAATTAAATAAAAAAAAATAAGGTTTGAAATTCAGATGTTCCGAGTTCTTGGTCCAGTTTGTGTAGAGAAAGCCTCAGGTGATGTGAATGTGCGGGTGATTGGAACAGGTACATTTGCGTTGCCTTAGAGACGAAACGCAAACTAGTGGTACATCTTGCCCCTGAAGAATTATGCAACCGGATATATAAAGATAGTAGAGTCTGCGATGCAAACTAATGACAGGGGCACGAAAATGGGTATGAATAAGTTTGTTCATTGGATTATGATAACATAGATCATGGTTGCTTCCTGTGGTGATGAGCCACTTATAGCAGCCTCATTAGGACGTTCACCATCTATCATATATACTTGGCAATGATGATGCGAGCTGCTCGTATCGTGATTAGGTGTATGGACGCAGTGGTGCTTTGCATGAAGCGATGAAACCTTTCTTCCCACTTAAAGTTAAACTATTGACTGTGTATATATATATATATATATATATAGTATATATATATATATATATATATATATATATATATATAGAGAGAGAGAGAGAGAGAGAGAGTACCGTTGTAAATCTTTTTTTAATTTAATCCTTTTTTATCTTTTAAAAACCGCGTAAAAATGTTTCTGCGAGTTTCATTGGTGATCATTAAAAAAAAAAAAAAAAAAAAAAAACCTCTGACGAGCTATTTCTAACTTCCAAAACTTCTGATGATACATTTTACACAATCGCTTTATTATGCTGTTTGCAAGTTCAAAATTTTTCCTCTAGTTTGGATTCTCTTTCAGAATTTTTGAGTTTTTTCAAAATTCCCTCTTTCCTGGAAAGTTGGTTTTTTTTTTTTCATTGACCTAAATTAACTAGTCTAACTGTGTCTTCGTTAACTGTTAAAACTGCTCAAGTTAACATGTTGGAAGGTTAGGTGGTTCAGTCTATAAAGATTTTTATATCGCCATTCAAAAAGATTAAAAAAAAAAAAAAAAATAAGTGCTTATTTCGTTTTTTATAAATTTGAATCACGTGTTTATGCTCAAAGTTCAGAAACTAAATATTCAATTTTAGAGAAGATGAACGGGTTAAAAACGTGAATACTTTTTGGATTTCTTGGTGTATGCGAGGAAGTAGGAAGTGTATGCGAGGGAGGAAGACATCAAATTAAAGAAAGTTGAATAAGCAGATTGCAACCCAAAGAATGGGAGATATTGGCAGGAACTGATGGAATGTGTAGTAAAATGATTAAGTATGGAGGTAGAAATGGGTTTGAATGGCTATGAAAAATACGCAAAAAAAGGGTGAGAAAATGGCTATATTTCAGGTAACTGGATAAAAGTTGTAAATAAAAATGAAAGAAATGAATGTAAGCCCCAAACAGTATGAACAGTATCTTTGATGTGACATCGGGGTTCCATACAAAACCGCGCGTGTATTATTCCATTTATTTCATGCGTGTTATTCCATTTATGAGACCCGAATGTTACCCCAGAGCGGTTGGAATTAAATGCTACCATTCATTATCTTAATTGCCGGGAGAGGGGGCATGTAAAATGCCTCAGGACGCGAAAACGTTGTGCGTCTACTGGGTTGTTTAAATATATAGCAAGTTCTATTAACTTTAACTTCGTCGTAGTGTGGAGGTAGCTCTCGCGCCTCCTACTCGAAAGGTCTCGGGTTCAAATCCTGATGGGAACAATTGTTTCATTCAAAAAACTCTCGTACTCATGCGTGTTATCATATATATATATATATATATATATAATATTGAAATCATTAGACCATTTTGTCAAGTCACTTTGGTTCTGAAATAACGGGCGAGCGAAAAGTCCCTACGCACCTCTCCACTTCCAACACAGTGCAGGTACAGGTTCACTACACTTCTTGCAGGTGCACAGGGACTTTTCGCTCACCCGTGGTTAACATGACTGATAAATCCATCAAAAGAATTAAACTGTTCTCATCAATTTACCATAGCAGTCATACTGACGATAAAAGTTGTCATATCTCATATGATAAGTCTTTCAAACCTTTAATAAAGTCAAAGGAAACTAGGGCTATATACTTAGTACTTAGGCCAGGGAAAAAATTGTAAATAGTTATTTAGACAATTAAGAAGGCCAACGATTTTGAACAGCGAGGAACATCTCTTAATTCATTGATTCTTTGACTGTTTTTCACTTTCTGTGTACCTGTTACCCATACAATAACGCTTTCGAGTGGAATGCTGTTATACACTCCATAATAATCTTGTAGACGTTACAAATAGTCTATTATCCATGACCTTCGATTAGTCAAAAGCTGTTTCCTATTTATTTACTGAGAAGTGCCAAGCATTTCCTTCAAGAAAGACCTTTTCTCCTAATTGTAAATTCCTCATGGTCGCACTCGTAAAGTGTCTTATAACAAAATCGTTGCATTCAAATAACAGTTTGCGTTCTTCTCGAAAGATCTTATTATGTTACTCGTATTCCACTTATTAGTTGTGCTCAGCAGGGTGTAGACATCAACTGAATTTATGTCATCCATTTCTTAAACCTTAACGAGACGAGTAGTCTTTATATACAACTATTTACATAAGTATTTTTCAGAAGATATGATGTTAATGTCACTGGATTATATATCTACTTCTTTGTTCGTGATTTGACTTCTGTGAGTGAGAAGTAGGAGAAAGGCAAATTCACTTTGTCAGTGTGCCAAGAGTTCTCTTCTATTTACCAGTTTGTCAGTAAATAAAATTTTGTTTTGATAAGTTCATGCAGTAGTTTGAGTCAGTGTACTAGTGTCCTTTTGAATACTCCAAGGACCATTCTATTTGGTACTTTATTATTCCTCATTTGTTGTTTGGTATAACAAATTTGGGCCCTTGCCTGATTCACTTTTCATAAACTTCTGCAACATTCGTGGCCTTTCTTCAAATTTTCAATCTGTTGAACACAACTTCTCCACCAAACCTCACCTTCTCTCCCTCTCTGAAACTTGGGTGTCTGAGACGACTGACAGCGACCCCTTTTCTTTTACTGTACCCTCCTACTTTCTCTACATATACTAAATTTCATTCCAAAGGTGGATGTTGCGTATACACAATGACCTTACTTATTCTCGTATTCCCGAACTTAAGTCCTCCGAATTCTATACCCTTTGGCTACGGCTTACATGCCAATCTCAAACTAAATACATCTGTGCTGTCTAAAATTCTTTGATTACCTCATTTCCAAAGTGGAATACATTCTATCCCACTCTCCTTTTACTGAAATGTCCATTTTAGGTGACTTCAATGTTCACCACCATCCTTGGCTTTCTTTCCATTTCACTAACATCCCTGGTAATCTAGCTTACAACTCTTCTATCCTGAATGACCTAGAGCAGATTGTACAGCACCCTACTCGTATCTCCGATCGCCTCGGAGATACGCCCAACATTCTGGATTTATTTATCACCTCTCATCCTACTAATTATTCTGTAATTTTCTTTCTCCGTTGTGCTCCTCTGGCCACAATCTTATACCTGTTTTCTGTCCTGTCACTCCAATTCGGCCTTTGGAGCCTCTCAAGAGGAGGCGCCTTTGGCACTTTGGAGTCGCTGATTGGGAGGCCCTGAAGCAGTACTTCTCTGATTTCCCATGGAATGATTACTGCTTCCATGACCGGGGTCCTCCGAGTGTGCTGAGCAATCACGGAGGTGATCCTTTCGGCATGGAGGCGTACATTTCACATTCTATTCCTACTACTAATGCAAAAAAAAACCTAGGTTTAACTTTGCTTGTTCTAATGCTACCCGAAGCAAAGAGGAGGCTTTCAGAAGGTACCGTCGTCAACCAACTCCTGACTAACTTAGCTTATATTTCTGCCCGGAATCGTATAAAATCTTTACTTCGACTGGCCAAAAATTCCTTTGTCCGATAAAAATGTGAAAATCTATCCAATTCTAGTTCTTTTCGCTCTTTCTGGCATCTAGCCAAGAACCTCTTCAGCAACTTTAGTACTTCTTCTTACCCTTCTCTTTCCCACTCCGACAGCTCAGTTGTCGTCTCTTCTGATGACTCTTCGCTCAAACTTTCCCCAACAACTCAACCCTAAACGATTCCGGTGCTGTTCCTCCATCTCCCTTCCTCTGTCCCTCCGACTTAATTATGCCTGAAAGGAGAATCTCCTCCAAAGATGTTCTTTCTGCCCTATCTGGACTCAACTTTAAGAAGGTGTACGGTCCTGATAGTGTCCCTCCTGTTGTTCTCAAGAACTGTGCTTCTGTGATGACACCCTGTCTAGGCAAACTCTTTCAGCTTTTTTTTTTATCTCGTACTTTTTCTTCCTGCTGGTAGTTCGCTTTCATTCAGCCTGTCCCAAAGAAGGATGACCGCTCTCAATTCTCCAACTATCATCCAATTGTTAGATTTCTTGCCTTTCTAAAGTCTTTGAATCTATTCTTAATAGGAAGATTCCTAACAACTCCCTTCTCACAATCTTCTTTCATATCGTCAGTATGGGTTCCTCATGGGACCCTCTACTGGCGATCTTCTTGCTATCTTCCTGAGTCTTGTTGTCCTCATTCGGGATTTCGATGAACTTTTGCTATTGGGCTGTACATGTGGAAAGCGTTGCGTTTGATAGAGTCTGACACAAATCTTTAATTTCGAAACTGTCCTCCTTCGGTTTTTTCTTTCTATATGTGCCTTCATCTCTCATTTCTTTCTGGCTGATCTGTAGCTGCTGTTGTAGATGACCACTGTTCTTCTCCTAAAGCTTTTAATAATGGTTTTCCTCAGGCTTTGTTCTATCACCCACTCTTTTTTTTATTTATCAATGATCTATTAAGTCTACTTCCAGTCCTATCCACTCCTATGTGATGATTCCACTCTTCGTTCTCCACCCGCCTTAACAAAGCGTTCCTCTCAACAGTCACTCCATGTTTCGCGTAAGAGCTATGGTGCCCTGACCTCTGATCTTCTACTTCTCTGATTGAGTCAGAGAAACCTTGCGGCTTTCACTGCCTCAAAAACTCAATTCCTTCATGTGTCTATTCTTCACAATCTTCCACACGATTACCCCTTTGCCTTCAACAATATACAACTCAATCCTTCTTCTTCTCTTAATATTCTTGGTGTTTCCTTTTCTCGTGATCTTTCCTGGAATGATCACATATACTCTCTTTCCAAAACAGCTTCTAAGAGGTTAGGTGTGCTGTACCGGTTCTGCAGTTTCTTCACCTCTACTCAGTTACTGTCTCTGTACAGGGGTCTTGTCCACCCCCGTATGGAGTACGCTTCTCATCATGTGGCTCAACCCATACACCTCTACTTGACTGGATGAAATCAAAGGCTTTTCGTTTCATTAATTTCCCACCTGTTACTGACTGTATGCAAAACCTCTCTCTTCGCCGCAGTGTTGTCTCACTTCCTCTTTACTATTGATATTATAAAGGACACTGTTCTTCTGAACTCTGTAACTGCATTCCTCCTCCTTTAAGGAGAGCAGTACCAGACTTTCGACATATTCTCATTCGTTTTCTGTCCAATTCTGTAACGAAAGGGTTAATCGGTACTTTCAATCTTTTATCTACTCAACCTGTCAATTCTGGGATAATCCTCAATCCATTTTTCCTTCTGTCTATGACCTCCAATCTTTTGAACGCAGTGTCCAGGCCTCTCGAAAACCCTGGACCTTGATTTTGTTTCTCTTCATCCTCTATTGGGGGAGGAGGCGTTTTTGCGGATATTCGCCCTTGGCCTCTTCTTCCTGCATTAAAATAATTATATATCTAAGTCTTCCTCAATTTTGATACAACTCCTACACAGATGATTTCATAATGCGTACTATATATTCCATTTTTATCTATTTTATTAAGAAAAATTAACAATTAGTACTTATTTTGAAAATGAAGAATAAATTATGCAGATTTTGACATTCACACTTCATTCACACCAAAATGTTCCAATTTAACACTTTTCAATATTTGTTCCATACATTTTTTATTTTGTATTCTTTTTTTCATAACTCGGGAATAATATCGGTAATTCCCTCGCTCGTAGCGCCAGAGTATCGCTAATAAGATACTCTGGGGCTTACCAGCGAGTGAATCACCCTGTACTTTAATAGGAACAACATACAGATTTCTCCTTTCAAGAGAAAACATTTTAAAATTATTTAAGTTTGGTTTATATATACATATATATATATATATATATATATATATATATATATATATACAGGGTGTCCCATCAGCGGAGGCCTTTCCTCAGGAGTGTAACTCATTCCATATTAGCCACTGCGTGTTATTCTACCTGCAACAAAAAAAAAAAAATTATTTGTAATTTAATTTAAAATAAATTTTCCTATGAGACCGGACTTATGGGACACCCTACGGGGCTCCAATAAACCTTAGCCCCCCCCCCGCCCATGGCCTAAACCATTAGAGGTACAGTAAACTAAACTACCTTACAAAAGAGAATTTAATCCTGCATTTAATGAGAAACAATTAAAACTTGGTGTTTCCCGCCATTGGCTTCCAGACAGCCTGAATTCGCTTTGGGTAGCTTGCCAAAGTGACGTGAATAGATCTTGATCGTTACGCAAATTTGCTAAAACAGTTTCAATGTGTTTGCGTCATTGTATCCTTCGAAAATCGATTTGCTGCAGGTTCTTGAAACAAGAGACATTCAACCTGTCCTTTATAACTGATCCAATGTGTTCGCAGACGTTTCAGGTCAGGAGAATTTCCTGGCCATTCTTCATTTCCAAAAACATCGATCTCATGGTTCCGCAACAACTGTTGAGTGGCTAATGCCTTAAAGTAGAGGGCCTTATCGTGCAGAAGTGTGACCTGATCGACATCCATAACATTGTTTGGGTTTCTTAGAAAAGGAATGACATGCTGGGATAGAATAATATCACGAAAGTACTGTCCATCCCAACTCTGACCATTTGGCTTCAGCACCCACATGAGCTTCTTTGCAGTGAACAAAACAAACACACCAACACAGTCTGGACTTTTTAATAATTCGCGATAATGTTCATTGTCATCGATTTCATCTGGTGTTGTGGCCCACACTCGATCATTTTGGTAGTTAGGCCGACGTGTTACGTAAATAAAAAATTCATCGGAGACAGCTAAATGCATGAAATCATCCACATCCCAATCTTCAAGATAATGGGTAAACCACATTCTGTCATCGATGTTAAGTTGAGTTTTTCTTGCCTTTGGAAGTTCATGCCAAGGCCAACCTTGCCTACGACGGTAGTGTCGAATGATCTCACCACTAACGATCTTTCCTCAACACTTCGATCTCTCTAGAAAGTTTAGCACAGCTGTTTTTCCGCTTACGCGTACCGCTTTCAATGATGTCCTTTGTTTCCTGAGAGAGTGGCAAATTTGGGCGCCCAGATTTGGTTGTATCCATTTCACATTCATCCAAAGTTTTATTCCAGTTTCTTTTGACGAAGTCCTCACTTCTTCGCAACTTTTTGGCAACCCATGAACGTGTTATAAAGGTGGCTCCAGCATCACGAGCTTCCCGAAATGTTATTGCTCGTATGCGATCTATCACACGTTGCCTCTCCGAATCACCAATTAATTGAGAAGCCATTATATTATCACTTTATCAGCTAGAGTAATTTTAATACCTGTAATAAATAAAGAATTTTATATATTTTTATAATCACTAAAAACTACTTCGATATAAGTAAACATGTAAGCTGCAAATGGGGGGCTAAGGTTTTTTGGAACCCCTTATATAATGAGTGTATATATAGCTGAGTTTCCAAGTGTTGCATGCAATAAACTTAAAATTAAAAGAAGAAACTATAAATAGAATTCAATGAAATAGAAAATGGTATCACTCGTATATTCCCACACATCCGATATATCTGGCATACATCAAATATGGGAACACATCTGTCGATCGATGCCGATCTGCATAGAGAAACGACAAAAAAAAAATCGGGAATAAAATACACTATTTGGCAACTGTAATGAAGAAAAATAAAATTAGAAAAAAAAACGTTGTTGTAGAATTTCGCACAAAAATATTGATTTTACAACGATAATACCACACTATAAAATTTTAAAATATAATTTAAATTTTAATTATAATTTTGAAGTTACACACCGACATATTCAAATTAAAATATCAGTTAAAATCATTGAAAATTGTTAATGTTGCTCAAAAACTTTTTTTAATTATTTTTAATTATTATTAGTTTTTTTAATTATTTTAATTATTTTAATTATTATCTTAAATTTTTTTTTACTACTGACTCCATTAATAAAAATTAATTAAATTTTTTTTTAAAAATTATTACTCGTGTTTATTGGAATTTTATATATATATGTATATATATATATATATATATAAGGTTTTTTTTTTTTTCAATAAACACAAGTAATAATTCTAAAATTTTAATTAATTTTTGTTAATGGGATTGGTAATAAAGGAAATTAAGTGAATAATTAAAGCAATTAAAATAATAAGTAGTTGGTTTGAAAGAATTTATTAATCACATCTGGACACAACGAATGAACATTGTCATATATCTGTCTGTCTTTGTCTGTTTGTCTGTCTTTCTGTCTGCATATGTCTCTGTTTGTCTGTCTGTCTCTGTCTGTCCGTCTGTCTGTCTGTCTCTCTCTCTCTCTCTTTCTTATATATAAGAAAGAGGTATAAATAAGTGGGTATTGACAGGTTATGAAAAGGAGATATTGGAACGTGGTTTGGAGTGAATTGGTTTGAGCATTTTCGCGTATTCAGACGAAGCCTTTCACTGGATTTTAAGTTAAACGTAATGAACGCATTCATAAATAATGTAAAGGTAATTAATATAATTATTAGTTAGTTGTTATTAATATTAGTAATAATATCAGTATTATCCATAGTATGTTACGATTCATTTTAATTAATATCACGTACGGTAATTCGTACGGTATAAACGATATAAATTACGTACATCCTTAAAAAGTCTTGGAAAAGAAGGGTATAAAAATATATATTTTTAATTAATTACTTATGGAATTCATTAATTAAAGCGCCATTCAATTATAGTTGATCTAAAATGAACTTAATGATTGGAGTGTAATTCAAGAAACACACCACTTTCATTAGCAGTGACCATCCTCGTCAGTCCATAAAACGAGATGTTGAACGAGGGACAAAGCAAATAATCAATGCGATTATTGCACTTTCAGAAACAATTTATTTATGGGGGTTCACCCTATCTTATTATACATAATTAATTTAATGCAAAGAAAATTCTCCAGCAGTTTTAATTGGCAAACTAACGAATATATATATATACATACACACACATTACGTTAAGTTTAGTTTATGCGGAGTTAATTTATGTTAAAAAAAAAAGAAAAAAAAAATTGAAGCTTAAAATGATTTCTCAGATTTAATTAAAATTAGTTCCAATTTAATATTAAATTTTGGACATAAATTTAATTAGTTTTAGTATTTTGGAAAAAAAAAAAAAAGTAATTATGTATATAATGTCTTTGTTCATTAAAACCAAATTTTTAATTTTTTGTCGTTTATATATATACAGGGCGTCCCAAAAAAATGTATACACACTTTAACAGCTGATAGCTCAATTGATGTTTCTTTCTTTCCAAGTTAAACCCATTAGAATTAATAATGGCAGTCAGACTAAGCTTTGAACAAAGGAAATTCATTCTAAAATGCTACTGGAAGTGTGAAAACGCAGTTGAAGTGCAAAGACAGTTTAGGAGGGAGTTTCAAACAGATCCACCAACGCGACTTACCATCACTCGAATTAGAGATAAGTTTGAAGCCGAGGAACTGTTCAGAATGTCCACAAAAGCGTTCCGGAAGACCACGGACATCGACAAGCCCCACAAAAGCAAGAAAGAGTACTGGAAACGTATCACCAAAGTCCAAGAAAATCTGTGCGGCAAGCGAGTCGTGAGGTAGGAATTTCAGAATCGTCTGTCCAACGCATTTTGAAGCGCTGTCAATGGAAAAGTTACATTCCAAGATTAGTCCATGCTATTAATGAAGATGATGATCCGGACCGAAGAGTGGAGTATTGCGAGTGTACTTGGCACGATGTGGATGTGGATTGGACGAAGGGGTTTCGTAGAATACCCTCCGCGTCACCAGACCTCACACCACTAGACTTTTTTTATGGGGATACTTAAAAGACAAAGTCTACGCTATAAAACCTGCAACAGTCGCTGAATTGAGAGCAGCCATTGAACGAGAATGCACACAAATACCAAACGAAATGTTTCGTGATGTTTGCGATTCCATTGCTTCGCGTTATCAGCAGTGCCTGGACCAGAACGGACGTCAGTTTGAAACAGGCGTTGACAAAACATTAAATATGTCTGTAGATTCTATTACATTTTGAAAATGAAATGTATTTTAATAAACTGCCTTTATAATTATTTAAAGTGTGTATACATTTTTTTTTGGGACGCCCTATATATATTATATATATATATATATATGATGAAAAACCACGAAGGAAGGAAACACAAAATGGTGCTCAAGCGCTTTCGTCTAATGACATCCTCAGGAACACTGAAGTACAATTTGTCCTACGTACACTTTTTACTCGGGACATGATACCCCCACTAAGAAGGCCATATTTTCATCAATGTTTCTCCGCGCCCTTAGGATCGCCAGTCCGGAATACATCGATGTCGAATTGGAAAAAATCAACGGTATTGGAAGTGATTTGTGTTATCCATCTGCGTTTATGGAATCTTGTCTCAACAAGGCAAACGAACTTTCTATCGTGTCAATATTAACACTCGCACTTTGTCAAAAAATATTTTAGTACTTCCATTTTTCCCGGCTTTTCAGGCATTGCTAATGTACTTAAACTTTTGGATATTAATGTAGTATTTTCATATAACAATATTGTGAAAAATATCATAGTAAAAAATAGCCCTACCAATAATTCAGGCATTATCTATAAAATTGGCTGTAAACAATGTGATTCCTTTTACATAGGTCAGACGGGAAAGGATTTGCACACACGTATAAAACAGCATCAATATTCCGTTAGAACAGGACAGTTGTCCAGTGCCCTTTTTGTCCATTTGTCAGAGTTAGTCCACTGTATTGATTGGAATAATGCTTCAGTTTTATTCCATTCAAGCAACATTGTTAATAGAAATATTTTTGAGTCTGCCATTATCCAACTTTCAAATAACTTCAACATAAGTAAAGGTCTTTTTCAACTCGATCCTGTTATTTTTAATTCCTTTAAAACAGATTTAGATAAGAAGGGTAAAACATTAAATCTTTGGTAAACTTGTCTGCTACTTTATTAACTTTTAATTTGCATTTTTTTTTTTTTTTTTTATATATCGAAACCTGACCATAGGCAGCAGTGTGTTAAAACCCGGGCAGAGTTCCAGTATAAATTTGTATTTTTATAATCCTTTTGATCTTGTGCTAAAAATCGATATTTTTCCTTACAAATCTGTACGCCTCACTGGTAATCCTTTAAGGTTTTAATTTTTAATTTTTTATTTTCACTTCTCTGTTTATTGCATATATATGTATGTATGTATGTATGTATGTATTTGTATATATTGATATGTATGTGTAAAAAGTGAACAATGAACAATAGTTTTATGTTCGAATGTCCATTTTTACATGAGAAGCCAAAATCGCAGAAGCGAGTTTTTGGTAAAATTTCGATTTGTAATAATGACTTATACACTATGACGTCACAAAATAACTTTATTCTCTTTACGTTCCCACTCTGTGTCTCTAATTCGTTCTTGTAAATCTTCCTAACAATGATTCGTACTCTACGTACAAATTCAATAACTATGACGTCACATTTTCCCGTCATTAATTTCCCTTCATCATATCTCTAGCATTCAATGTATGAAAATTTATATATCATCATAATAAAAACTGTACACCCTATAGAAGTCATTATTTATATGTTATGTAGTATAATATTATTATTCAACCATATTCATTCATCTACCTATTGTCTACTTATGCCCTATCAACTTATCAGTCTATTTTTACTCGTGTCAATCTATGAAACGCAAAACTAAACTTTCGCAGTTCGTTCTAAAACGCAAAAATACGTTCTCGTATTGTTTTTAAAAAAAAGTGCGTTCACCCCTCAGATATTCATGAATGCTTAGGTAAGCGAACGAAATTCCGCTAACTGGCAGAAGTGAGCGCTTCTAAGATAAAAAGGTCTCCTTTCGCTTTGATTCGAATTTATAACATTATAACATATTATTTCAGTAGTAGATATGTCAATTAACAATTTGCTAAATTGTAATTAAATGTAATCCTTTAATATAATGTAATTGATGTAATGTACTTTAATGAAACTGTAATGAACAATAACTTGTAATGTACTTCAGTGAAACTAATTAAATGTAATGATTTAATTTATAATGTAAGAATGTACTTTAATGGAATTGTAATTAAAAAGTGAATATGAATTAATTGGTAGTTGTAATCCATAATTGTAATCATAATTGTAATGAACCAAAATTAATACGTACTCAGTCATGTACTCAAAATTGTGCTGATGTGCTAATACGAAATAATATCGCCTCAATAATTGTCGAATCGGCGATACTACTGTCTTTTTTATTTTTATATTTTTTTTATTGTTTTTAGTTGAAATCTTTCAAAAAACATCTGATCATGTGTTTAAAAAATAGGGGGGAAATTTAACCTTCAACTGTTCTCCCCCCCCCCCCCCCCAAACATTTAAGTTATATTATACGTATATTTGTAAAATACGACACTTCAAGATTAGACATCTTAAGATTAACACTTCATATAGAAACTTCATTTAAGGCACTTCTAGATTAATCTTCATCATTTGTACTTGATATTAGCACCTCATTAGGAGGGGGGCAGAGGCCCCTTGCCTCCTTAACTTAAGTATTTTTAGATTCCGGCCTGAGCCATGGTCGAAAGAGGTCGAACCTCTACCCCTTGTAATTCAGAGTACCAACTGTAATTTTTAAGAAGTAAACTACACTTTAAGAAGTTTTTTTATCTTTTTCCTTCGAGCCGTGCTCGCTTCAGACTTAGTCAGAAAAGTCGATAATTATAAAAAGAGAAGAATTAATAAGCAGAAAGAAAAGAATTAACAGAGTGTCGACCCCTAAGGCGACCGAAAAGAATTATAGAAAAGTATAAAGAAGAAGCATCCGTTGCAGCCTCCTAACTAGAACCCCCTTCGAATCCGAACCGACAAAGGGCCATAAAGGGGGGGGTTAACATATGTATATGTATATATATGTGTGTGTGTGTGTGTATGTTATTTATTTTTTCTCTTTTTTTTTTTTTTTTCCTTTCTGTAACCTATATTATAGGCTGTAACCTTTTTATGTACTTCAGTGTTCCTGAGGATGTCATTAGACGAAAGCGCTTGAGCACCATTTGTGTTTCCTTTCCTTCGTGGTTTTATTCATCATAAATATTTTTCACGTGTTACTTTCGTGAAATAATTTTCATATATATATATATATATGTATAGAAACGACGTAAGTATAGAGGAGTGTTCTGCACACGAGCAAGAGAAATAACAAACAAATGAAAAATAAGGCACCCGCCCGGGAATCGAACCCAGGATCTTCCGATTGCCGGTCAGACGTGCTAACCACTACACTACGGAGCCACGATAGTCAGAAGTTGTAATTCTCCTACATAGGGCAGAAACCAATGCCTTGAGAGGGCACCCTCGCAAATCGTGAATATGTACATTTAACTGCAATGACCGCGCAGTATATTAAATGTACATATTCACGATTTGCGAGGGTGCCCTCTCAAGGCATTGGTTTCTGCCCTATGTAGGAGAATTACAACTTCTGACTATCGTGGCTCCGTAGTGTAGTGGTTAGCACGTCTGACCGGCAATCGGAAGATCCTGGGTTCGATTCCCGGGCGGGTGCCTTATTTTTCATTTGTTTGTTATTTCTCTTGCTCGTGTGCAGAACACTCCTCTATACTTACGTCGTTTCTATACGTTAATATACTGCGCGGTCATTGCAGTTATATATATATATATATATATATGTATGTATATATATATATATATAATATATATTAAAAAAAATTGTCATAAATGCTAAAAAAAAGTAGCTCCTATTTTTATGTACATTTTCGTCCGTGCTCATTTTTTACCCAGTAGCTCCAACTGGTCATATTTTTTTTTTATATTTCCAAATTTTAAATCACTTTCTTGTGTTAAGATATGGTTTCGTGATGGGGGGGGGGGGGGGGGAGTTCTGTCAGAAAGTTTCGAGAAGGGTTTTTTTCTTACTGCATACAATGATTATTTTTCGAATTTCACCTGTGTTAGTATTTTGATTAAAAACACTCTAAATCAAGTAAGTCGTACCTCATGCTACCTCAGGCTTTTACACACCCAATGATTAGTTTTAGGTTAGGTTAGGTTAGGTTAACCCGAGTTAGGTTAGGTTAACGGACGTAATGGGTAAAAGAAGGTGCTCACTGTTGGCGCTACTTGGGGATTTATATACATATATACACACTGTATATAATGATATTCATGTATTATGTCTTCATTCGACTCCCCAGTTCATTTCTTTGCTTCGTACAATTTAGCGTTTTTGTACACAAAAGGAATCGGAAGTAGATAGTAGATTCGTTTCCTCTTTGAATAAATAGTATTTGCAAAAGAAATGAGGAACTATCCGTTGCCACGAGAACCCAAATTCATGCCTTGAGAAAGGAAAGGATTTCCCAACGAGCCATAAGTGTCAAAGAGGATCTCAAAATCCGTTGTTCAAAGGACTATTGCTAGTGTTCACTGACCTTGGGTATTATGGCACCCGTGAAAAATTTGGGAGGCGCGAGAAGATTGATGAAAGAGCTGATCGTGTCATTGCGAGAATCTCTCTGAAATATCGCCGGAAGTCCTGCAGCCAGATTGGTGCAGAGCTTAAGGAACACCATGGTATTTCCTTAACATCGGATCTTACGAGACCTGTATTAATAGAGAGGAACCGGCAGGGTCAAACTGCGCCACATAAACCAGCCATTTCAGACAAAAATAGGAAAGCCCGCATAGTATGGAAAGGAAAAAAGAAACTGGACATTTGGTCAGTGATTCAGAGTTTTGTGGACAGATGAAATGAAGTTTAGTAGATTGGGAAATGATAGTTAAGTGTTTGTTCACCCGTCCAGATAAACAATTCTACCCAGGATTTTTTTTTTGAGACAGTAAAGGAAGACCAGTTATATATTATGGGGATTATTTTCAGTTGATGGCCCAGGACCGATTTGCCGCATACAGGAAAATGTAGATTTTCAAATATACTGAAATTCTTGAAGAACACATGCTACCTGCTGTTCATCACTTATTTACCTATCACTGGATCTTTCAGCAGGATAACAACTTAAACACATTTCTTTGCATGTAAAAATGTAGCTCTGCAATAAGGTCCTGGAAATCCTACCGCGATCTTCGCAATACCCATTTTTGAACCCTCCAGAACATTTAGGGGAAGATATAGATAACGTTATCAAAGAAAGACACCGAATACCGAATACTATTATGACCCTGAAAATAAACGGCAATCCATGGAATATCGGCACAAAAATTCACCGCGACCAAAAAATTTCAAAGTTCAAAAATCGGTTGGAAAAGTGATGATGACTGTGTTTTGGGATATAAATGGTAGGTCTCGAAGACTTTACGGAAAGAGGGACAACAACCAACTCCGCACGTTATATTGAAACTGAAGAAGTTGAAAAAACGGATCAAGAGGGTTCGCACCAGTGATGTAGTCGAGACCACCAAGTCCGAGACTGAGACCGAGACCGAGACCTGATCCTGTGAGACCAAGATCGAGACCGAGATCAAAGGTTCAAGATCGAGATCTACCTTCCGAGATCGAGACCCTTAAAATTCGAGACCGAGATCGAGACCAAGATCATGCCCTTTCAATTTGTTTACACTACTATGGAAATTAGACTATGTTAAGTATATTAATAAACTAATAACTACTTTCTCAGATGTAGTGTGTTGAATGCAAAAAGTGTAGCCTATAAATTAACAAATGAATATATATATATATTATAATATATATATATAATATATATATATATATATATATTATATAATTATAATATATATATATATATATAAAATTTATATATATATATAATATATATATATATATAATATAATATATATATATATATATATATATATATATTATATATATAATAATTTATATATATATATTATAATAATATATATATATATAATATATATATATATATATATATATATATATATATATTATATATATATATATATATATATATATATATAATATATATATATATATATATATATATAATATATATATATATATATATATATATATATATATATATATCTATATATCGATCGGCTATTGATTGGTGGCGCGGAAAACGCAGTTTAATAATAAACAGGAACACCAGAGAAAATACAAACATCCTTCAAGGTTTAATAGTACCAACGTTTCGGAATGCACTAATTCCATCTTCAGGGCTTAACCAAAACATAGCAGATCTATCGATGATTCGTCAGAATTTAGGTCTGGTTTTAGTTTATAAATAAACAAAGACTCCATAATTTTAAGCTTAAGGTCAGAGCTTCCGGCAGCAAGTACGATGAAATTAGACTGTGAAATTTTTACCGAGATGTTCGTAAATACGAGATTTTAAATGTCTTTTAGTTTTTCCTATATATGACCCCATACAGTGGTCACACTTGTATTGATAAACTATAGATGACTTAAGAAGTGTAGGAATAACATCCTTGTATTTAAATAAATGGTAAATCGATTTAGACGGGTGAATATAATTTTTATACACAGTTGTGGGTAGAATTCCTTGAGCAATTTTAAAAGTTTGTTTCTAATGTTAAAACTGAGGTTCCCATATAGGGCAAAGTGAAATACAGGATATCTTTGGGGACTGTAATTAAGTCTCTGGTTGTAGGGCTTATTAGTCTATTAAGGTTCTGCCTATTGTAGTCTCCACCAGTCTAGAAGGGAAATTATTCTTGGCAAGGAGTTTTCGGATGAAATCTAGTTCATCGTGTAGTTTGAAGTAATCTGAACAGATATTGAAAGCTCTATTGGTCAGTGTCGAGATTAAATTTCGTTTGAAACCTAAAGGGATAAAGGAAGAAAAGTTGTAGTAAGATTGGTGAATGTCGGCTTTCGGTAAACGGAAGTTTCAAAAGAGGAATTAGTTTTTATTATCTTAATGTCCAAAAAGGACAGAGAGCTATTAGATTCAACTTCTGAAGTAAATTGAATGTTAGGGTGCTTAGAATTAAGGTAATTACGAAACAAAGGGATATGTCTGGTGATTTAAACAGGAGAAAAGTGTCATCAATATATCTTCTATAAAAAACCGGTTTAAAGTTGGAAGGACACTCATTCAACCATTTGACTTCATGATGACACAGAAACGCGTTAGCTAAGGTGGGACCAAGAGGCAGACCCATTTGAAACCTTCAGTCTGTTTAAAATATTCACCGTTGAATATAAATATAAGGTCTTCCACGGAAAATTTTAGTAGTTCTTTCATTTGGCCTCTATTAAAACCCTGCACAGTATCAGTATTATTAAAAAGATTGTCAATACATATATCAATAGTTTCTGCAACAGGCACATTGGTAAATAAAGATTTTACATCGAAGCTAGCCATTGTGTAAGAATTATTATTTAATGAGGTAATTTCTCTAACGAAAGAAAAAGAATCCCGTGCTGTATACAAATTATAAGTTATAGGTGATAGTATGGGAACCAAGAATTTTGAAAGGTTATAACTAAAAGTTCCTAGAGCCGATAAAATAATTTAGCAAAAACCGTGTCTGAGATTATATTATTAGATTTAAGTTTTCTAAGATACCTATTAATTTTATCTTCCTGTTTTAAAATTAAAGCAAAAATGTCACCAGTTACTTTAGTAAATCTAGTTGCATCATTTAAAATATCTAACATTTTATCGACATAAACATTCCTGTCCAAAAGAACAACGCCATTGCCTTTGTCTGGTCTTGTAACCACCAATGACTTGTCCAAAGACAGATTTCTTAGACTTTGAAACTCTTCCACCTCCATATTAGATCTATTGCCATAAGGGTTAAAAGCATAAATGAAGTAAAAGCTAAATTACGTAAATTATTAGATAAAAGTTAAAACCTTTACTATGGGGTCAAGAATGAATGTTAAAAAGGTCCTTAAAAAATAACTCAAAGTTGAGGAAATAATTGTAAAAATTAAGTTTCTTTGGAGTAAGAGAGAATTTCAGGCCTTTACAAAGGGCAGATTTTTTAATATCACTGATAGAGATGAGACGCGATTCCTTGTGACAAAAACAAAAAAGTACTACCATTTTCGTTGGGAATTTATGGAGAATTTTAACTGTTATAGAACAAAACGACAAAATAAAACGAAGCACAAAACGCGATAACTTACTACAGATTCCATAATCGCAACTCTATTACACTAAGGTGCCAGCGTCCGTAGCTGGGTGGGCAACACAGTTTCCCTATAAGCAAAGTGAAGACAGTGAAATCGGGAGTTCGACTTCTTCCAATGGTGCTGGATATAATAAATCAGGAATTAGCACAATGGGCCATATTAGTTTGGCTTGAGAGTTGTGCCAGTTTCTGCCCCCCCCCCCTCTCCCTGACTGATTATTATCGCCCTAAGGGGTAGGTTAAAGCCTCCATGTCACTTGCCTACGTGACTATGTATTTGTTGCACGTAAACAGAATAGCCCCGCCACCTTTGGTTGCAGACTGGACTAGGCTTAGCGGTGAGTGATACCTGTAAACAGAATTTTTCTATCACGCTGCGGCACACTTATCCTTGGTAGCGAATTTTTAAATGCACCTCACAAAATGTTTAATCTACTGTATTACAAATTTCTTCTGAAAGTAGTATATCAACCCAAACCAGTCCTTTTTTAACAACAAGTGAGCATATAAGCAATGGAAAATTAGTGAGCGGCATTTTCGCCACCATATACCAGGGATGAGGTAATTGTAATTTGTAATTGTATTTGATTTAACTTTTTCAAGTAACTGTTGTGTAATTGTAATTGACTAACTAAAAATGTAACTGTAATTGTAATTAAAATCAATTACATTCACGGTGACAATGAGAATGAACCAATGAACAGTGAACAATTCACTTGATATTATATTGACGAATTTGATTGCTAATTGAAGTGTGATTTAAATACATGTTCAAATAGAATAATATTCACCCTATGGGTAATTGGGTATGGAAATAAAAAGTTAAGTTTGTAAATTAATGGTAGGCTTCTTTCCTTCCCTTTAATTTATATTATTAGGTGTTTCAATGAAAAGTAATTGTAATTAAAATTAATTACTTTTCAATGTAATTGTAATTGCAACCAATTACATTTCCCAACTGCAGTAATTGTAATTGTAATTGTAACCAATTATTTTCTAACTGCAATTGACCCATACCGCCCATGTCCCAAAGCTGGATCCTGTCTGCTTTGCAGATAGCTGGTGAGGGAAGCTATATTTATGGGACCTCTTTGCGAGTGACCCGTTGCCCGCGTCGGGCTAGCATCATGAAAAAGAAAAACTATGGTATTTGTCATTTACCATTACTTATTCGGACTATAGTGAATTTAATTTTCCCAGAAGAGTTCCTTGTTCCATGCACGGTCTGTGTGTATCATATATATATATATATATATATATATATATATATATATATATATATATATACTGTATATATATATATATATATATACTGTGTATATATATATATAGTGGCCTGTAGCTGCAGGCCCTACAACAATGTAATTACATTAATTAAAGATTATTTATGGGTCACCAATTTGATCTTTCAATGAAATAAATAAATGTCATTAATAAGGGAGATTAATTGGGTGAATTTTAATCATTTAATAAACAAAACAGAGTCAGTGATAAAGTTACAGTCGTTAACGTTCCAATCTCGAATTTTAATGGCCAATTACATTATGCTGAATGAATTATCGAGAATAAATGTTAATTGTATCAAAGGACAAATGTACACTAATAAATTAAATGGTTGACAGAATTAATATTGAACGTATGAATAAATTTGGTGTTAACAGTTAAGGGAATGAATGACGCAAGGCCAAGGAAAGGCCTGTTATAATGGTCGTTATATGATGGAGGCTGTCGTGTCACTGAAGTTGATGGTGTGACGTTATCTTCTTCAAAGGGCGAAGTATAGCCTGAAGCGAAGTGCAAGGTGTGAAGGTGTAGCCTCGAGCCGGATTCTCACACAAATGCCAACTGACAAGCACTGGAGATAACTAACTGTATGTCCGTATATGGAATGCCTGAAGCGTGTCACTATATATATTATGTAAATGTACCCTACATACCGACTGGCCTTATCTTATTCAAAGGAGCCTCGAACCCGCGATCGTTAGTCTGCGAGGGGAGAATGTCACCCACTCGTCCTCACCGACTCAATGCCAACTTTCTTACAATGAACGTAATAAAATGACAGGAAAGACAGGTTATTTACAAGAAAAGTTTGAAACAAAAAGAAACATTTTAATTCTTTCATAAAGTATTAAGCTTTCCATCTATATACATCTATTCAGGTACGAGCAGCTCGTAGCATCATTGCCAAGTATATAGAGGAGCAACTTACTAACGAGATTTCCTAAACGTAGTTCATCATTAATGAAAGAGGAAGCCAGCCAAGAGCTTATTTTTAATCCTTCGTTTAATCCTTCGTTTTGTGGGTTGGTAACTAACTCCCATTACACTGGGTAACAAAATTTGAAAATTTTTCTGTTTATTGTGATTTTTCTGTCGTTTCTTAATGATTTCGGGGCGCTGATTCCAAAAATGATATTGGTTTTGCTCTATCATTAACCGTTTAAAAAATATAGGTTATCACACTTTTCATATGGCAAAGTATATAAAGAAGGTTAACATAAATATTTTTTGAAAATAAAAACACTATTGGAAATTAATGTTTATTGAGCCAAAATTGTTTGACAAACCCAAAATGGTGCAAAGGATATAATATATATCATGAGGAGAACCGATAAGAGAATAACAAGCCTCGTTATGCAGTGTGCGTTCCTTAAAAATGCACTGAAGAACGCGACTTCCGCGTATGAACATTCTTATCCTTTCTGATCAGCGACCATACGTAGTCTCCCATCATGGAAGCATCCCAATGGCCCTAGTACCTTTTCTCCATCGTTTGAATATCTTGATGGAATCTTTCGCCATGTTCTTCACTCACATCGCCCAGGTTATCACGAAAAAAGTCTAGATGTGAATGCAGATAGTGTAATTTTAAAGACATAAGGCACCCATTTTGCCATAGCACTTAATCAAGTTTGACACTAACTCCTTATAGTTTGGTGCTTTATGGTTGCTTAAAAACCACGAACCACATCACGGAAAGCACACCAAGCCTCTTTTTCGATCGGAGTCATCTTGGCTTCAAGGTTCTTTGAATTCAACAGCGCCTTGACTTGTGGTCCTACAAAGATGCCAGCCTTGACTTTGGCTTCAGAGAGTTTAGGGAACATGATCCGAATCTGTTGGAAAACTTCCCCTCCAAAATCTAACGCAGTTACAAACTGCTTAATTAGACCCAACTTAATATGGAGAGGTGGTACAGAACTATGTCAGGCTTCACAAGAAGTTCCCTGAGTACATTGTACTTTCCTGGTTGCAGTCCCTCACGTGGAGGCCACTGAACTGTTTTATAGTGCTCAGTTGAAGCCCTGCTATCCCACAGGCAAAGAAAACATGAATATTTAGTAAACCCTCCTTGTAAACCTAACAGGAAACCAATCATTTGAAATCACCACACACGTCCCAGTTATATTGTTCATACCTGATTTGAGTGAGCAGTTGTTTGACATTTTCATAGTCCTCTTTCATTTGAACAGAGTGTGCAACTGGTATAGATGGATATTTATTCCCATTGTGGAGTAGAACAGCTTTTAAACTCCGAGTTGAACTGTCAATAAACAGGCGCCACTCTGAGGGTATATGTGTTAACCCAATAGCTGTGAATAGACCATTAACCTCGCTGCAATAACAGAGAGAGCCATTGACATCGTAGAACCTTGCAAACTCTTCATGCCGCTTTCGGTATACAGTGATCTTGCAGTGTTCTCCAAGCAAATTCCACTCTTTGAGTCTGAAGGTCAGAAGCTCAGACCCTGATTTCGTCAGACCCAAATCTCTAATTAAGTCGTCCAATTCCCTCTGATTTGGAAAGTGAGGGTTTGTACTGAAAGTTACTGTATATTCTTCATCATGACTGTCCTCACCAGCCGACATCTCAGATGAGCTAGCTGCATCCTCATTTTCAACCTGCAAAGCAAAGAAACAAAATATAGGCATAGCTATATATGTAGAAGAGCATCAGCACTAAGAAAAATCGACACATAATGACCCACAGTCTGTAAATACAGAAGGTAAAGTAATGGATAGATACCTGTTCTGGTGGACGTGGTATTGGAAGACCTTCGCCATGTGGTACAGGAGCTATGGACGACGCTATGCTTGGATACTGAAGAGTCTGCCTTCCTTTAACTTTCCTGTACTTAGAAACATCTACCATGCAGTAGTAGCAATCGTCGTGGTGGCTCTTTGGTTCTCTCCATATTCTGGGTACCGCAAAGGGCATTGCCTTGCGTACTCCCCGCAGCCACCCTTCAAGTGTGGAGCGGCAGCTTCCACAGATCACATGGGGTGCCCAGGGCTTATCTTGGTCACCCATAGGCATACCAAAATAGAGCCGATACGCGATCCAGAACTTGGTGCCTTTCACAATCTTGTGCGATACTTGCTTGGGGCCTATGTAATACCCACAAACGTAGCAGAATATATCCGGCGAGTGTTTACAAGCTCTAGTTGCCATTCTCTTTACCAAACTGTACTACATTAATCATAACCTGCAGATATAGAGAGAAGAGTTATTAAATCTGCAACAGATTACAGATTCCAGAAAAAAGATGTATTCACAACACTGAAATAATGTTCACAATAAAAAGGATCAATAACACTCAAATCGTCAGCACAGAGAAGCACAGAAACACAGTACCTCAGTGCTGGTAACCATCAGACAAAAACTACTTTCTTTGTGTGCTCCACTTACTGACTTATCAGACTCTGCGCTCTTCTTTATATAGCACAGTGGAAGTTTCGGGCAATTTCTAGAGCAAGAAACTGTCAACGAACATCCGGATTGTTCTCAACAATTCCTGATTTTTCTGATATTGCTGCGTCCATAATAACATTATACTGGTAAAACATGAAAAATGGATTATCTCTGAAACCATTGATGATACACACAAACCAAGGCCAGATTTGGACTCAGCGCCCACAAATGCATATAAAAACAAAAAATTCTATATAAACAGAATCAGTGTTACACAGTGTTATGAACAATCATTTTAAGCTTCATTTAAGAGCCCAGTAAAGCCAAAATCTTAAGGGCCAAATAAAATAAAATAAATAGTCCAGCTTCACAATTATTTATGCTATTGTAAATTGTAAAACCAATTTATTTATTTTATTAATAATAGAGGTTACTGAATTGAATTGAATTCAATTCAAAGTGCGTGCTCTATCAGGAGCAAGAGACACCATAAATTTGTGTCCCTTCTTTAAGGCTACATTCTAAAAACTGTCCGCTGTGTGTACTTTAGTTCCGAGCGGAAAAGATACGACTAACCATACTCTTTGAAATATAAAATACATCAAGAGTACATGTATAGAGTACGTCGATAGTAGATAGAGAGTAGATGAAAAAGTTATCTTCTTAACAAGCGGTGTCCACTGAAACTAAGTGAAAAATATAAAGAGTACATTTCCAGGAATTTTTAAAGTGAACTTCTCAGTGTACTCTCAGAGTACATTCGGTCTACCAAGTGTACTCTTTACATATTTTATACCCAGAGTACGTTTAGTAATTTTCTTCCGCTCGGATCTAACGTACATACCTCGAACAGTGTTTTTTCAGTATATTGCTCTCTATATAGAGTGATTATTATAGACATTAATTTACATATTCGCGAATTCTGTTACACTCTCTCTCTCTCTCTCTCTCTCTCTCTCTCTCTCTCTCTCTCTCTCTCTCTCGCTTCGGCTATCCGAAATAGGAAAGTAGTGTATAGGAGGGCGAAGGCCAATCGTTTCCATGAGAACACTGAAGCGTATGTCCGCCTGTGTAGGGAAGTGAAAGCGAAGGTTAGGCTAGCGAAACGTAACGAAGAACTACGGGTGGCAAGCCTCTGCAAGGGGAGCCCTAAGGAGTTCTTCAGTTATGTTAATAGTAGAAAGCCCATTAGAAGCGGCGTTCTGCGGACCTCCGACGCGGACATCGCTAATGTGTTTAATGAGTACTTTGCGGGAGTGTTCACCAGGGAGGACACCCGAGTCATCCCCGAGCCAGGAGTCAGGCACGAAGGTGCTGGCCTGGATAGTGTTCGATGTACGGCGACAGTCGTTGCCGATAGAATAGACAAACTGAGCGCGTTTAAGGCTCTTGGGCCAGACCAGTTTCTCTCCAGAGTGTTGCGGGAGGTGCGCGACCAGGTGGCTTCCCACCTGGCTACAGTCTTCAACAAATCGTTGGAGACGGGTCAGGTGCCTGGTGACTGGAGGGAAGCCAACGTGACCCCTATCTTTAAGAAAGGGGATCACGAAAGTCCAGGGAACTATCGTCCCATTAGTCTCACTTCAGTTGTAGGTAAATTATTAGAGGGGATAATAGCGGATAGGATCGTTGACCATTTGGATTCCTACAAGCTGCTTGGGGACTCCCAACCAGGGACGTGCCCTCTGGGTAGGCAAGGTAGGCAGTGCCTTCCTGAATAAAACTAAAAATATTAAATATAAAAAGTAAATGATTTTCACTTAATTATATAAATGTTAATTTAATGTATGAAATTCAATGTATAAATTTGTAAATGGATAATATTGTGTTAGAAGCACAATTTCCCGTGCCTTTCAACCTCTATATATATTAACGCTTGACAATGAAATTTTCCCACGTGCCGTGAGTGGAGCTCCAAGCTGTGACAAATACTGCGCTATATAAGCAGATTTAGTTCTGCTTTTCACTCAGTGTTTTGCCGTTCGGGCACATGGTCGGTGTGTGGCTGTGCGCGCGTCTGTGTTGTCGTTTGCCTCTGGTGATTGACCTAAATTTTAGACATTTTATTTCAAAATTTAACCCTTTTCAAATATGGACAGTGAGTATCTTAAGAATTTTTCTAAACTGTCTTATGAAGAAAGGTTGAATGTGATTAAAAATGGTAGGCCGACACCGGAACTGAAACAGTTGCTACAGCGTAAAGGAACAAAAATAATCAGAACGTTTCAAACGACGTGGTACAGCAAGAAAGAGTGGTTGTGTGGTTGTGTTACAACAGGTAGACTCTTTTGTTTTCCATGCTTGTTATTTTCCGTATCTAGTGAAAGTGTGGATAAGAACAGGATATTGTGATTTAAATAATTTGACTAATGCTTTAAGTAAGCACGAGAGGTCTGCTGCGCATTATGAAAGTCAAATATCGTTGAAAACATTTGGATCTACACGAATCGACTTGAGCATAGATAAGCAAAAAAAACTTAGCATTGAAATTCACAATAAAAAGGTAAAGCAAAACAGAGACATACTGAAAACATTAATTTCTGCTACTTGCTTTTTGATTAAACAAGAACTTGCTTTCCGCGGTGATAATGAAGATAAATCCTCTTTAAATCGTGGAAACTATATTGAGTTACTGAACTACACTGCAAAATTTGACCAAAAAATTAACACAACATTCATAGACTTCATCCGTGTTTTCTGGCGTTTCTAACAAGATACAAAATGACTTGATTGAAGCAGTAGGCATAGCTGTAGAAATAATAAAGAAGATATCGCAAGATCCCCATTCATTGCTATAGAAGTGGATGAATCGACTGATATTTCAAATACAGCTCAATGTTCCACAGTTTTAAGATATGTATTGGATTCTGAAATTAAAGAGGCTTTCATAGGATTCGACGAACTTAAAGACAGAAGAGCTACTGGTGTAACAGAATGCATATTTAAAAATTTAGATTAATACAACTGTGCTGAGAAGCTTGTAGCACAGACATATGATGGAGCATCGGTAATGGCATCGCATTTAAATGGCGTTCAGCTAAAGTAAGAGAAAAGGCATCATCATCGTTATTTACCCATTGCTACGCTCACAAGTTGAATCTTGTTCTATCTCAGTCAGCGAAATTTATACCTGAATGTACAATCTTTTTCAAGACCATTGATGGTCTTGCTGCATTTTTCAATCACTCTACAAAACGAACGCAATTTCTTGATGAAATAGTACATAAACGCATTCCAAAGGCTGCACCAACGAGATGGAGTTCTAACTCAAAGCTAGTGCAAACTATTTTACACTATCATAGTGACCTTTGTAAACTTTTCAACACATTGACAGCAATCCTTTATTGTGGGACTCAGATACTTTAGTGAGGAGTAATGGATTTTATAATTGGCTAACGAAAGATTCAACATACTTTCTTCTCATGGTATATGATAAGATTTTCATTAGAACTGACACACTCTTCAATATCTTACAAACTAAAATTATAGATATTCCATATGCATTGAAAGAATCAATGAAACAATGAATTCCCTCGAGGGTCTGCGCAAAAATTTGATGATATCTATGAGAAGTTTGAAGAATGTTTCAAAGAAAATAACTTGACTGAATCAAAATGTCGTACAAAAGGTCTAATTAAAAAAGAAAGAGAAAGAATATTCTGTCTAATATTGAATGATATACTGCAGCATATGGAAGCAAGATACAGTGACTTCAAAATTTACAATTTATTTCATTAGTTGATAGTAAAAAGTTTCTAAAACTAGCTACAGAAATTGATAAGGATGCACTAGAAAGTTTAGAGAAGAATTATGGTAACTTCTTCGATGTCATAAGATTGAAAACTGATCTAGCTGGAATTTATAGTGCACAAGTGTTCAGGGATAAACCAATTAAAGATTTGCTTGCTTTCATATTTCAAAATGGACTTGAACTAACGTTTCCTGAAGCGGTGAAGCTGTTGCAATTGATTTTAACAATTCCAGCTACAACAGTTTCTGTTGAGAGGTTATTTTCAGCTTTGAAAAGAATTAAAGCTACACCAGGAATAGAATGAAACAGGAAAGGCTTTCATCACTTGCCCTAATTTCAATTGAAAAGGAAAGATTTACTAAAATGGAGCAAAATCCCACTTACAATTTCTTTGAAAAAATTACAGATATTTTTGTTACTAACAAAGAGAGAAGAATGGAATTCATCTACAAATAAAGCGGTAAGTAAATATTTGTTGCTGACCAAAAATTAGCACAAATGGTGCGGAAGGGGTTAATTATGCTTAAAATTCGTTGGTGGCTGGGGCTCCGCCCCGGAACCCGCTGGGGAGCTCGCGCCCACCCCAGACCCCCCCCTAGCTTGGAGCCGCTCGCTTCGCTCGCGTATTGAGTCTGCCTACCCTGAGTATTTACTCACGGCACGTACCTGCCCAACATGGGTTTAGACGGCATAGGTCGTGTCTCACCAACTTGCTCGAGTTTTTCCACGTCATGTTGGGTGAGTATGATAAGAGTAGGATGGTTGATATACTTTATCTCGACTTTCAGAAAGCCTTTGATAAGATACCTCACCGCCGGCTAATGGCGAAAGTCCACGCGCTGGGTATCGGTGGGGAAGTAGGTAGATGGATTGAAAACTGGCTGAAGAATAGGCGGCAGAGGGTTGTAATTAAAGGGGTTAGTTCGGGTTGGGCCTCGGTCACTAGTGGGGTTCCTCAGGGTTCCGTTTTGGGGCCACTGTTGTTTATCATTTACATAAATGATATCGATGGTGGCATCGTCAGTCGGATCGCCAAATTCGCTGATGACACCAAGCTTGGGGCCAATGTTGGGACGCCCGAAGCGATCGAGCAACTGCGTGCGGACCTAGGTAGGATAGGAGAGTGGTCCGGAAAATGGCAAATGCCGTTTAACTTGGGTAAATGCAAGGTGATGCACATTGGCTACACCAATCCCAAGTCGGACTACTCGATGTTGGGGAGTAATATCGAGGCGACTGATTTGGAAAAGGACTTGGGTGTGCTAATTAGCAGCGACCTTCAGTTTACCAAACAGTGCGTAGAGGTGGAAAAGAAAGCACAGAAGTTGTTGGGTTATATCAGGAGGCAATTTCGATTTCGGAACAAGGAGATTGTGCTCTCGCTGTACAATTCTCTGGTTCGGCCGCACCTGGAGTATGCTGTGCAGTTCTGGTCGGCCACCCTCAGGAAAGATATTGAGAGGCTGGAGCGAGTGCAGGCGAGGGCCACAAAGTTAATCCCTTCCGTTAGGCATATGGGCTACAATCGACGCTTACGCGCCCTGAATTTGTTTTCGCTGGAAACTCGGAGGCTGCGCGGTCAACTGATCGAGGTTTTCAAGTTCTTACGCGGGTTCGACAATGTCGATTTTAGAAGCATGTTTAGTTTAAATGATAACCCAACTCGCAACAATGGTTGGAAGTTGGATTGAAACGGTTTAGGACTAGTGTGTGTGAAAATTACCTTACGTATAAGATCTGTGACACGTGGAACAGGCTACTTTCAGAAGTTGTGAACAGTTCTTCTGTGGATCTGTTCAAGAAAAGGTTAGACCGAATCTTGCACATTATTTGAGTGTGTAGAAAATTTTCCCTGGCACTCGTTGCTATTGGTACCACCTTGGTATGGGCCGCAAGGCCTTTTGAGGTACTTCTTTTCCTTGTAACTCCTTGTAACTCTCTCTCTCTCTCTCTCTCTCTCTCTCTCTCTCTCTCTCCCTTAACTGGCCATTATTTATTACGTAATGACGTAATGTTGAATAATCTTTTGATGTATATTCAACAGTTATTACTATTTCAATGTATTCAACATGAATTTTACTCAAAATTAAAATCGTCGCCATTCAAAGATGGCAAAAGAGAGCCAGAATTTCTCGCGTGTGTGTGTGTGTATATATATATATATATATATATATATATATATATATCAGAACTTCAGAATATGTACACTATCAATTTTTCTCTTTTTATTTGTTCTTATCATACCAATTAAACAGTGCAATAATGGTTAACTTAATTAATTTTGATTGGCTGGCAGATATTTAACCATGTACAGTTTCGGAAAAAAGTATTTTTCCCCCGAAAAAAGTTCAAAAAATTACTAATTGGTAGATTCTAAAATCTATCCGTTGTGTGTACCTTAGATCGGAGGGAGCAAAAGGGATTAAACATACTTCGTAAGATAGAAAGTACGTTAAGAGTACGTATAAAGTACGTCAATAATAGATAGAAAGTAGATAAAACGTTTATCTTCTTGACAAGAGGTGTACTCTAGAAATAAATGAAAATATTCAAAGAGTACTTTTGCAGGGATTAAATGTTTTTGGTGACAGTAATAACATTATGACATTAATGACAGTAATGACATTAACAGGACCAGTAATGACATTAATGACAGTAATGACATTAACAGTACCAGTAATGACGTTAATAACATTCAATATCAATTAGTAATTTTTTTTTGTACGCGATTTAGCAATATTATTTCTAGGCGAACTTTTTTCTAAAACTGCAAAAGGAATCTAACTATTTTAATAATAGTTTATTAACGGAGAGATATAGAGATTTGCAATATATATATATATATATATATATATATATTATAAAACAGGATAAAGTACAAGGTGATAATAATTAAAAATTAAAAAAAAATTAAAATATTAAAAAATTAAATAAAAAAGCAGATAAAAAAACAGAGTAGACAATATAAATAGTCTCTATACTGTCTAGTTACTTTCACATTTTAATTGTATTACTATTTTATTTTTAATTTCTTGTTTTTTTCTTAATTTTTAATTTTTCCCACCCTGTTATTTTAATTATTTATTATCTTTTTCGATTCTATCTTTGAAGATGGCAAATGTGTTGCCGAAACATTTGGGCTACTGAAATATATTTATGAAATACTCGCCTTTGTGTTCACCCTGTTATTTATTTGTAAATTTCAATTTCCGAAACTAAATCAGTATCTATGATATATATATATATAAGTTTTTTATGTATACAATATATATATATATTCCTCTTCGTAACCCCATTATAGGGAGTTCCTTTCCCCCATCCACCCCTGTTCCTGCTAGGCTAATCCGCCTTGATTTGCTCGATAAGGGAGTGAACTGTGGCTTAAATATGTATCCTGTTCTCGTTCGAAAACGTCGTGACCAAGAAATCGAACGAAGAAAAGTCGTCACAAGTCTTCGACAACAAATCTCCAAAATGAACATTAAAACTTCGCGTAACGATTCGAATTATCTTTTTTTATAATAATAATAATGATGATGATAATAATAATGATAATAATAATGATAATAATAATTTTTAAATACGTAAAATTCTTTCCTTTAAAATACTTTCATCAGATTTTTTTTGACAGGTTTATATTTAAATAAAAAAGGGTGTCCACGAAAATTGTCTTTACAAATTCAATTCAGTTTCAGTTGAATGTGTAAAGGTAATTTATTGACACCTTGTGTGTGTATATATATATATATGTTAATGCTAAATATAAATTTTAGTTATATATACATATATTATCTGCTCAATAACAATAATGACTTTTACCTACCTTCCAAATATATATATATATATATATATATATATATATATATATATATATATATATATATATATGTATATGTGTGTGTGTGTGTGTGTGTGTATGTGTGTGTGTAGGTGTTGTGTGTGGGTGTGTGTGTGTATATATAAATTATACATTAAGTCACAGCGGGAAGGAATTGAAATAAATGAAGCTTCGTTCTGTAATTAAAGACAAAGACAAAAGCGAGACAAAAATGCAGAACAAAAATAAGAAAAAAAAGAAAATAATAGCAAATAAAAATAAAATTAAAAAAAAAAAAAAGGAAAAAAAAAACAAGAACAAGAAAGAAAGAAAAAATTAACAGCTAAAAAGGGAGCTGCCAATAAATAAAATCTGCCCAGATAAATACAACGTACCCTGATAAAAGGGCACCTAATTAACGTTAAAAAAAAGGTCTACCCCGCCCCCCCCAAATACCTGAATGAGAAATTCGTTATATTATAGCGAATTAAGAATGTATTATTGTTATAAAACTCCCAATTGGAAGATAACACTCGCCCATATATATATATATATACTGTATATCAGAGTAGGAGTAGAGTAGTCCATATATTAACATTTAATGAAATCGAGGTTTTCGACTTTTTGTAATGGCATCTTCAGTGCCAAAAACGGACTAGTTACAGTTTATTTACGGGAATAAGCCTATTGTTCGTTTAAATATATATATATATATATATATATATATATGGAGTGCCATATGCTGTAATATGCAATTATTATTATTATTATTATTATTATTATTATCAAATTCATACTGTAAAATGCATCTTTAAAATGCATAAATAGCATTTGCCTATCCCGATGTACGAATTTACAGTTACAGCAATTTGTGATAAAACGTTTACAGTGTACGACTGTATGGAAATTAACGGGTTAATTTATTATTTTTAAATTTCCACATAATAAAGAGTTTACAGTTCCAATTACAGTTTGGCTGTTACGGCGGGGATTATATATATTATACCTTAAGCGCTCTATGATGAGGTTGTTACAGTATACAGTTTACAGGAAAATTGTTTGCCGTTTTATATCATCTTAAATTGTTACAGTCATTCCGTGATCTTCTCTTTGAGTAACTGTAATGTGAGGAACTGAGAGAATATTATACTTTACAGAACACGACAAAAAGTACAGTTGTTCATAAAGTCACGCAGATGAATATGATGGAGTTATTACCATATTCACTTGCGTGACTTTATTTATGAACACCCTGTACAATGGACGTTTTCTCAAAATGGCGTCGAGAAAGATTTTATTCCAATTTAATCCTATAAGAAACTTATGATAGTTTATCTTTGTAAATGTAAGTTTTGGTATAGTTTAGTAACTAGGTTAGGTAAAGTTAGGTTAGGTTAGGTCACATTTGGATAGGTTAGACTAAATCATTTTCGTTTCGTTGTCTGTCCTTTTTAGTGAACGTCCAAAGTTTTGCATTTTACGGTCGAAACTTTTCTTGACGTCTCTGGAATTTGGTGCAGCTGTCAAAATGCCTGTCTCGCAAAATGTGTCTCGCAAAATGTCTGTCTCGCAAAATGTCTGTCTCGCAAATTGTCTGTCTCGTCAAATGTCTGTCTCGTAAAATGTCCGAGTAATGAAATGGATTTTGATTTGAGAAAATTTTGATTTGCATATAAATGTCTCAGATGGACATATAACATAAAACAAAAGCGAGGATAAACACAGCCAGTGCACAGGTAGTGTAAACCATCTTTGGGCCAACTGTTCTCATTCTCGTTTTAGTTTAAACAAACTTGCGATGCGTTTTCACAGCGACACACACACACACACACACACATATTATATATATATATATATATATAAGGGAACACAGTGTGACGTGATAACTCTTCATTACAGATCATTATCCTAATTTCAAATAAGAATACACAAAATTAAGTATTAAATACACCAAAATATGAGAACCTTTTCAACACCTTGGTACAATAGCGCAGTCAGCTGCCGGAAAAAAAGAAAACAAAAACAAAATCCAAATTTAATTAAAGTAATGATGATTTTAACGCCATAATTTTGCCTTTCTACGCGTTAATAATGACAAGTGTTTCCTTTAACGCGAAGATACGCGGTGTTTAACGCGGTAACCCTTCGAAACGAATGACATGATGTGATGCTTTATCTATTCCGGTACTTTAAAAACCAGGGTCAAAATTATGCCCGAATCTAATGGTATAATTAGGGCACAATTCCACTAAATTGTACGGTTTAACCTAGGCCTGGGCATTGTTTTGGGTAGGAAAAGATACGATTTAGTTTGATTTCATCATTTATTGAGTCATTAATGACTGTAATGGAGGGTGTTGGAGAGGCAGACAGGCGGCGCTTGCAAACAGATTACACTTTAAATCCACTCTTTACAGAAAAACAAAATTCGTTATGCCTGTAATACCCATCTTCTATACCAGACAAAAAAAAAAAAAAAAAAAAAAAAAAATATATAATATATATATATACCTTTATATACACACACACACCTTTGGTTAGCTTCCGCCGAATTGTTCATTTTGACGAAGGTCAAGCTTTTCACTCTACCTAAGACCTACAGTTTAACGTGGAATCCGAACCACGCCCCACCAGCAGCCCAGCGTCTTAATCACTAGGCCACCAGGGTACCCATTTATCTACCAACCACTTTCTTTATTGTGTGGAAGGGTGAACAGCTGGGTTTTGCTGCGCGCCGGCTGCCGTCATCGGGTCTCGATCCCGGGGCTGATGGATTCGTAGTCAGCGACGCTAACCACTACACCACTACATATATAATATATATTATATATATATATATATAATTAAAATACCAATTAAAGAATATTACGTACGGCCCACACTTGTTTAGCAAAATGGCTCCAGAATATATAATTAAATAGAATATTATTTACATGCTGATATTTGTAATTATCCTGATTAAAATATTTATTCTTATCAGATAAATGAGTTCGAACCTGAAAAAGGTTTTTTTTTTTTTAAATTTATAATAACGCTAAAAAACTGGTCATTCGAATTTATTGTCTAACATCATTTGGACACCGGGTTCGAATTCAGTTACATTACAGAGCGTAGAATTTGCAATTTCTAATCAGAATCTCATCTGAGAACAAACACAACTATTTATTTGCTGGGTGGGTACGGGAAGTTGGGGAGCATCACATGGAAATTGAAAATATTGTGGAGATGAGTCAGAACAGAAAGGCAAGATATTAAAAGAAGGTGTCAAGAGGATGGGCATTAGTGGGCAGGTCTGCAAACCCAAGTTATTTGTTCTTTTAAAATCCTTTTAGTCGAGGACTGAAGGATTGGTGCCCTTAAAAAGAGGACTATACCCATGTTTGAACATTCAATTTTAGCCTTTTCAAATCTTCAGTGACATTTCAATAAAGATTTATTAACTAACATTTTCCCCGTACAACATCATTCATGATAACCCCCATATACATATGATACACACCCACACGGGTTTAATTGTGAAATTCATTTAATTTAATTGTTATATATATATATATATATATATGTGTGTGTGTGTGTGTGTGTGTGCGAGCGCGTCCGTCTTCTACTACATTGCACAAATAAGCGAAGCGTGAAAAGAGAACACAACACTTATGATAGGGCGATTAAAATATTTTTCCCAATGAAAATATTCTTATATAAATCTCTTTATAAAGATAAAAAGATAATTGCAACTCAGAGTAAATTACAGAATCATTATTATGAGGAATCATAATTTCTGCGTTATTGTGACATTTATATAACAAAAGTATTTTGGATGTAATTATTATTTCTAATAATAAGGGTCGTCTAATAAGATGAAAATTTGGCAATTACGCATTTTAACGGAATAGATGTGGCAAGCGCGCATGAAGTTAATACAGTATGTTCGGAATGAAATAAAAAAAAAAAATGATCGTTTATATAGTTTTAGACCTTAAGGCGAATTGTTTTAAGGGTAATGGAGTGGATATTATTTAATATTATACAAAATTATTTATAAATATATTTGAAAATTATGCAAACAATAATTACGTGTATTTAAGTCAGTAGAGATAAGTTCTCGCTTCAAGTAACTTACTGTACACACACACATACACACACACACACACGCAATGACACACAGACACAGACACACACACACATAAACACACTCACAGTGACACACACACACACATAAACATACACACATAAACACATAAACATACACACACATAAACATACACACATAAACACATAAACATACACACACATAAACATACACACATAAACACATAAACATACACACATAAACACATAAACATACACACACATAAACATACACATAAACACATAAACATACACCACATAAACATACACACATAAACACATAAACATACACCACATAAACATACACACATAAACACACACACACGTGTGTATATATATATATATATATATATATATATATATATATATACGTAAAAAATCAAAGATTTTTAAAACTTTAACTTAAAAAGCACCAAAAAACCCACCCTCGTAATTTCAATTTCAATTTTTAATAAATTCCAGAACAAATTTAAAATCGTTTTACAAAATAATAATTTTTGAACAAAGCTTCAATTAAGTTCTAATAAGTTAAATTCATTTTTAACTCAATTTAAGCAAGAACTTTCGCATTAACAACAAAAAGCATGTTAATATCTTCTGTATAAAGAATTTTTGTTAACTTTCTTTTATGTTAAAATATTTTTTTGGTATATAGTTTTTTGTTGAAATGTGTTTTCCACACAAACAATATATAACCTTTGGTTAGCTTCCGCCCGAATTGTTCATTCTGACGAAGGTCAAGCTTTTCACTCCACCTTAGACCTACAGTTTAACGTGGAATCCGAACCACGCCCCATCAGCAGCCCAGCGTCTTAACCACTAGGCCACCTAGGGTACTCATTTATCTACCAACCACTTTCTTTATTGTGTGGAAGGATGAACAGCTGGGTTTTGCTGCGCGCCGGCTGCCGTCGGGTCTCGAACTCGGGCCGATGGATTCGTAGTCAGCGACGCTAACCACTGCACCACCGAGGCGCATATATATATATATATATATATGAAGTTTAAAACAAGAGATATTATAACGTATAAATATATAGGGAAAGGAATTGTGTTCAATTTATCATAATTAAGGAGTCATGATTCAGACTGGGAGTTCATATTCACCTTGTCTAACGCCAAACATTTATAAAAAAAAAAAAAAAAAAAAAGAGATGCCGCGTGAATAAATTACAATTTTTAAAATCTTTAATTTATGATGTGTTAAACTTTAATATATAGAAGATGGTAAAAGCTGCTACATAAGATGGTAAAAGATGGTAAAAGCTGCTACATAAGATGGTAAAAGATGGTAAAAGATGTTAGAAGGGGCGGTCGAATATTGAAAACTTCAAGAGGAGATAAAGACTTTGGTATATGAATTTTATTGGGTATACCGTGTAACGTTTAAGTGAAAGAAAAACCTCACTGTATATACCCAGGGTATATATGTGTGTGTATATATATATATATATATATATATGGGTTTGAGTTTTTTTTACGGAGGGTCATTGGGTGCAGGGGTATTCCGCCTTCTTTAAGTTTTATTCCTTTTGAGTTTAGAAATAGAGTTTATTTCGAGATTGAATTTACATATACAGGGTGGCGCAAAAGTCGCGCACCATAAAATAAATTACAGTCAGCATTCGAACTGGTGACCATTAATTTGCAAACACTTTCTTATTTGCTGTACGTATGACGTTTGTTAATTGTTAATTACTGTTTCTTTGTCATCTACTTTGAATAACTCAGAGACGTGGATCAATTGAAAGAAAAAAAATTAGATTTTACTGATCCATGATCAGCGTCAGCGTGCTGGGAAGTGTTCAGACTCACTCTGTTCAGACTCACTCACTCACTGTACAGCGAATCAAAAATTGTTTTCAACTTAATGGTCACTATTTCGAATACTGACTGGTATTTACCATGTGGTGCACGACTTTAGCGTTTTACTGTAATTTACCCCATGATGCCCGACTTCTGCTCTACCCTGTATATATATATAAAAACCAAATATTATTTTAAGTAATTTTTCTTCTCAAAGTTTTATTTCGTTTTAAGTTTACGTGTAAAGATTTATTCCGTTGTGAGTCTGCGTATATACAGGGTGTCTCAAAAGTCCCTATGCACCTATACAGAGATTATATATATATATATATATATATATAGGTGCACAGAGACTTTTGAGACACCCTACTTATAAGACATATAATTATTACCCCTAATTAGAGTAAACTAGATTAACTACATTAACGATCAAGTAAAGAGAATAAGAAGAGTTAAAAATACAGGCCTGTATACGGAGGCAAAGCTGGGCACTTGCGTTTTTTTTTGCGGTACTGCGGTACTGCGGTACTACCGCACTACCAAACCGGTACCGCATAACGCAGTACCGCAAAGGATCGCTGAAAGTACAGCAGTACCGCTACCGCATTTTTTGCGGTACTGCGTTATGCGGTACCGGTTTGGTAGTGCGGTAGTACCGCAGTACCGCAGTACCGCAAAAAAAACCGCAAGTGCCCAGCTTTGTACGGAGGGTTTGCATTTGAAAATGCTTGTGAGTTTTGAACCAGTTTGTGTAATGCAAGCCTGGGGGTAAATACAAATGTAACTGTAATTGATACAGGTAGAGTTGTGCTGCCTTCGGGAGGAAGCGCAAATTTATGGTGCATTTTGCTCCTGAAGAATCATGCACCTAGACTGGAAGTGTCTTCAATACAAGCTAATAAAAATTCCGCGAAAATGGATATGGATTTGGAGAGTCTTTAACCTTGAATAAAACGAAGAGTTGTTGCTTTTCCTGGTGATGAACTACGTACAGAAGCCTCGTCAGTACATTGACCCCCTGTTTACTTGATAATACAGCTGCGAGCTGCTTATACTTTGAAATAGGCTTGCGGGCGGAATGATGCTCTGTGTGAAAAATTTTAAACTTTTCATCTTACCTTCAGTTATGCTATAATTACAAATGTCTTAAGCAGTGATTGATAATATATATATATATATATATATATATAAATGTGTCTCGGTGGTGTAGTGGTTAGCATCGCTGACTTTGAGTCCACCGACTCCAGGTTCAATTCCCAGCGAAAGCAGTCGGCGCGCAGCATACCCAGCTGTTCATCCTTCTTGAAAAATAGGTTGGTAGATAAATGGGTACTATGAGTGGCCTAGTGGTTAAAACTCTAGGTTGCTGATCGGGAGGTCGTGAGATCGAGTCAGGGAAAGGACTTTGTAATTTCTAACCACCCTTCGTGGGTCGTGTTTCGGATTTCTCGTTAAACTGTAGCCTGTAGGTCTAAAGTGGGGCAAGAAGCTTGATCATCGTCAGAATGTGCAATTCGGGCGGAAGCAAAACCAAGGTTATCGAGGTATATGTTTACGTGGGCTCGAAAGAGACAAAGTTCTTGGTATCGCCATTCTTTCAGTGCCACTGACTTGCCTCAGAGAAATTGTTTCTAAGCATCAAAGCCCATTTTAAACTACGTACATGGTGATTATTTAATTATACTCCAGTTATTGTGAAAGAATCAGAGTTTATTTTATAGACACGCAACATACTCAAAGTGCCATTCTGTTGTCGAAATTACGTGATGAATCTGAGTAGTGTAACTTCTTGTTACGATTTCCAGCGTTTCGGTAGAAAATCCAGTGGCGACTGGCGTATAGGAGCGATGGAGCGGTCGCTCCCCCTTGCTTGAAAAGATAAATATTAATTTAACAGATAAAAAATATATTAATTTTAAGATATTAAACTAAATATTCTTGAAATATATTTTAAAAATTCATGTGGCATATCATGATTCATGAGGCATTTTGAGTAAGCCTTCATACAGTACATAATATTTTAAACTTATAGCATAGCTTCAAACAGCGTACTGCTGTTTGAATACAAAATAATAGAAATAGAGCGTTTAATCATTGTTGTGGAGATTTCTTGTCCTGGGAATTTCCTTAAAAGCTCTGTCCTTTCATTGGAACTTCCATAAGAAGAAATCACAGTGAGTGAGGTCAGGTAATAGAGGAGGTCATGCAAGACCACAGTCGTGAAGGAGGAGTACCCTTCAGATAGGACTCTCACGCCCAAAGTTCCATGAAGAGTCCAAAACGACATTTGTTGTATGAGGTCTTGAACCCTCTTGCTAAAGCCAGACTTTGTCCATATGAACTCTTCACTGAAAATGAAAGATGATTAATTCGATCAGTTAAAAGATTTATACTGGTACTACTTTCAACCAAACTTTAGAGTGTACGACAGCTCAGTGAACCACTTTAAATATGAGCCAACTAACTATATTTAGCCATTACCAACTATTTTACCTAGTCAGGAAACCATACTTATAACCACTGTTTCAAAAGGGTTTTTAAATAAGTTGGTTGAAATTGGTACCTCTATTCAACCAGTAGAGGTACTAAATGGTACGCACTCAATCACTTTAATGTGGTTACCTGATCATCAGTGTAGAAGAATAAAACACTAAGAACGTAAACTTGTTTAGTTGGTGCTTTTATGGGCAAATGTTTCCATAGTATCGTGTCAAATCGAGCATAAAAACGTGTTACTCGTCCAAGTGGTATACAATGGTATAACTGATTACAACATATTTATACAATGATACTCATTAATGGTTATGTTTTTTAGCAAATAGTGGCAAATTGTTTTAATAGATTAATGCACAAGTGGTTCTCAAAGAATGGAAAAACGGAAGAAGAGAAAAGGAGAAAGTAGAAGAAGGAGGACAAGGGAAACAAAGAGAGAAAAGGAAATTGGAACAAAAAAAGAGAGAAAAAGATGGCTGGGTTTAACCATGCACCCTCAGTACATATTACTGAAGCATAGTTTAGTTGGTAATAATCACTTTTTCATGAACCCTGATTATATACAAAAATACCTGGTCCAAAGACCATGACCATACTGAAATTTGTCAATATGACCAACTTTGGCTTAATTTTAACCACATTTGATAGTCAGTTTTGGAGGATGCAAAGGTAAATATTTTGGTTCACCATTACATCAATAAAGGTTGCGTCAAAGATTACATGTTGGAAGCCGTAATAAGAAATTATGCTGCAATGATCTCTCACGTAATTTTGCAAAGAGGAGGACTCTTTGAGCAAGTTTTGTGTGCCTGTACAAACCACCTCCTCCAACTTTTCCACAACAATATACTCTAAAATAAAGTTGTTCCATATAGACCACCGCCTCTAAAAATCTAATTGTTCCATTTGAATCGAACACGGAACGATTCCGTATAAATTTTACATTATTTTTAATGTCGATATAAATTGGTTCAAAATCGGCCCAGAAAGTAAACATATTCCAACAGTCTCTGTGGTGGACCATTCGTTTTACAAAGAAATCGCTCCATAATCAGCTCATGCAACAAGTGGAGCAATCAAATTTTGAGAAAAGGTGATCTGTAGAGAACAACTTTATTTCACAATGTTGGAACAACTTTCCTTTCTGGACCAATTTTGGACCAATTATATCGATATTAAAGATAAAATTTATTAAAAATTGTTCCAGAAAGGAGGAGTGGGCCATTATTTTACCCAGAAATCGTTCCATATTCGGATCAAATGGAATAATTAAACAACTACACCGGGTAGCGGAACAAAGTCGATCTCCACAATGTCGATACTAAAAAGTTAGTTTAAATTATGTCAGGTTAGGTTACATTATGCCCAGTTAGGTTACACTAGGTTATGTTAGGTCTGGTTAGGTTAGGTTAGTCTGGGTAGGTTAGGTCACTCATTTTCACTGAAAATCCGAAATGTTGTTTGAAATCTGAAATCCATATACTTGCATAATGCTGAGCGTCGACGTTATAAAATTCGATTTTGTTCATATAACGCTACTAAACATTCTCTGTTTCAAATGTACATATATAGTAGATAGAGGTAGTAGCTAGATAACTAGATAGTAATAGATAGAGAGTAGATGAAAGAGTTATCGTCTTGACAAGTGGTGTCCTCTGGAACTTAGTGAAAAATACAAAGAGTACACTGCCAGGGATGAAAGGAAACAAACCTCTCGGTATGCTCTTGTGTACCTTCAGTCTACCGAGTGTAGTCTTTACATACCTCATACCCAGGGTACGTTTAGTCATTTTCTTCCGCTCGAATGTAAGGTACACACAGCAGACAGTTTTTAAGAGTGTAGTGCCATGCATGTTTCTTGATCGTAAGTTACTCAGTTTTTAGTTACTTTTTGAGTGTGCAAGATTCCATTCCTGCACTTAAACATTTATTGTCATCCCATTGCTTCGTTCGTGGGATAGAACGTATTAAGACTAAGATAGATAACTATTATCAATATATAGGTTATGGTCCATGGAAAAAGAAGAAAAAAATAAACCAAAACATGTGAACAATTTTGTGGCTGAACATCTGTGAGTACAGTAACATCTTTCGTGATTTTTGTATTTGTGATGGAACAGACCTTTTCAAAATTCTAAGACTGCGGACTAAATAAAAATAAAATGGCAGTGGGAAAAGATGTTACTGTCTGCGAAAGGGACATGAGAGTACAATAGAAGCCCGTTTGGGAAGTGTTTCAGTATTAAAAGTCGCGTAATTGTTCCTACATCTCGAGGAAGAGGCTCCAAAGTTATGAAATACATGGGAAGAAATGGAAAAACTTACACCTCATAATCCAAACAGCGTTCCAATTATTCTCTCCAACTCCAACTTCATTCGAGCTTTTGTACTGGTTGGTGTTATGAAGGGCTTTGGTACAGTTCCCATTACATCGTTTTGAGTGGTACTCGTCTTTGAAGACTATTTGCTAAGTTCTAAACAAAGTTTTGATGCAGCAGCCTTTGGTTGGCGCTTCACAGCGTCCGTTTATTGTGTTACAATTCAAACCAACTCAGGGGAACATTCTGAGTTGTAACACATTAAACAGACGCGTTAAGTGCCTTGAAAAGTGGACGCTCAAATTTTCCGGTTGAAGTATAAGTTTTGGTTTTTGGCTAAAAATGAAGGAGTTACCATTTTTCTTTGATATATTCAATCCGACGTAAATGCAACGAGTTTCTTGCGTACATTGAAGTTCTGAATGTAGCAGACTGGGAAGCTTTAAACCCTAGACCCTGTCCCAAAGCTGGTTCCCATCTGCATCTGCTTAGCAGATAGCTAGTGAGGGAAGCTATATTTTGGGGGCTCTTTGCTAGTGACTCGTTGCCCACGTTGGGTTTCCATTATGAAAAGAAGAAACTATAGTATTTGTCATTTACCATATTACTTATTCGGAGTACAGTGGATTTAATCTTCCCAGAAGAGTTTCACACACGGTCTGTGTGTAGCATTAAAGTTTTTCAGGGGACCATTCTGAGTTGCAACATATATATATATATATATATAAAATAAGATATATGGTTTTTACTAATTGCTTTTTAATACCATATATAGTATTTCATTACTTACATGAGGTCATTCGGACAGTCATGCAGATGTATATTTAGTTATTATTTACAATGACTATGTACATTGGTTAAAAGTGGTGATGCAGCCGTACATATATATATATATATATATACTGTATATATGAAACTTATTTTACGAAAGTAACACGTGAATAATATTTATGATGAAAATAACCACGAAGAAGCACCATTCTGTGTTTCCTTTTTCCTTCGTGGTTATTTTCATCTATATATATATATATATATATATATATATATATATATATATATATATATATATATATATATATATATATATATATATACATATATATATGTGTGTGTGTGTGTGTGTGTGTGTGTTTTACTTTATTTAGGAAGACGAAACGAAATAAAAGCGAGTATATAAACGTGTCAGTCTGGAAGTGGTGTGGAATCCATTACAAAAACCATCTCAGCATGTACACACACACACACACACACACACACACACACACATTATAATTTCTCTCTGATGATATTAATGATAATAACAGTAATAAAAATATTGATAATAAATAATAAATGGTAACACCGTGTAATGAAGAATATTGAGCCAACACCCAATACAGCAACTCCCCCCCACCCTAGACCCGATTCCACCTTTTCTACTCCAAAAAAAAAAAAAAAAAAAACTAAATTCAACAAACGTCAGACCATCAACCATAAAACTATAAGGAAAACAAAGCATTAGCATATATTAACACTTAGAGAGCCTTTATTTTAGTATAATGGCGGAGTATGCCATAAGTATATTACAAATACATATATATAAATATATTTTCAATTTTCTCCAACGTCCCTATCTTTGAATCGTGGCTTAAATTTACATTATAATTATGCAAATCTTATTTATCTTAACTTAAATAAAGCGGATCTAGTATTTAATTTTTAATCCTAAAAATTTCCAAAAGAAGTTGTTGATTGTTTTGGGGGGATTATTGATAACATGCTATTTTGCCCGAAAATGTGTAAGATAAAGTTCGTAAAATATTTACGGAAATTGAATGATGTGTGTTTGTGTGTGTGTGTAAATATTATTCAATTACAGTTCGTATATTTGTTATGGGCGAGCTCTAACACGGACTATTTATTTAATATGAATATTTTTAGATATAATTAATTATCTTTTCTTTCTTTATCTCTCTCTTTCTGTATATCTGTCTGTCTGTCTGTCTGTCTGTCTCTTTTTCTCTCTCTCTCTGTCTCTCGCTTACTTACTCATTATATACATATACGCACAGAGAGAGAGAGAGAGAGAGAGAGAGAGAGAGAGAGAGAGGCTAACTGAAATATTTCATATCTACATTAGAGTTTATACACTTATTATATGCTTATTTCTGCACCCATATTATCATATCGAGGAAAATTGTAACTTAATTGTACTGTACAGATTTTGACTTGAGGCGGAGGTTGTTTTCTGTAAGTTCAAAAATGTCCTTATCTCCAGCCATTTTTATCGGTTTACATATCTAAAAATTATATTAACCACTGCTTCGTTAATGCCAGACGATTTTGGTCTTTCTCTCGATCTTGGTTTTAAATTACGAGAGAGAGAGAGAGAGAGAGAGAGAGGAGAGAGAGAGAGAGAGAGAGAGAGAGAGAGAGAGAGAGAGAGAGAGAGCAATAAAGACATGCATACATTGAAGAGATCAAATTTGAATACTGATCTTGATTACTTCGGTACAAGGTCTGTTTTTGTTTTGAAACACATCAATGCAAGGAACAAGACTTCGCACACCATAGATGACAAACTATATAGGATAGTGAAAAGGCAGTATTCACAGACCATGTAGCTAAATTCGAACGACAACAACAACTTATATACGATAGACAAACATATATCTATCTCCCGTCCTGATACCTTCTGCATAATAAGAGGGACCTAGGAGTTATCCCTGATGAACCTCAGTACATTTCCTACGTTGACGGATTTGCATTTTCTTGAGCAATTCAGCTGATAGACATCCTGAAAGACCCTCAATTATGAAAATAAATTAAATGATAAAAATGGTACAATTAGGCGTTAGGGAGCGGGAAAAGATGTTAAATAAAACACTTCATGAAGTGAAAATATCAGTGAAGAGTCTGAGAGTGAAGGAGCGCTATGGAGCTCGAGCGACGGCGGCCATAGATCATATTCGGTGTGGATCACGTCTTAACTCCGAGTTGAAATCTCTGCGTCACGAGCTCCGTCAGATAAGAAGCACCGATCACCTCGTACCTCCTAATGAAGATAGAGGTGGACTCCCAAAGGAACCAATAAAGACGTCCCATGAGAGAGAGAGAGAGAGAGAGAGAGAGAGAAGAAATTATACAGATTGAGTAAATGTTAATGAAAATAATAAACAACCTCGCAGTGAAATACTTGTAAAACTTAAACGTGTTCATAAATAATGTTAAATATAAATTTATTAACCAAAAAAAAATTCGCTTTATCTTGTCAACTTAAATTAAAATTTCCCACTTATTTCTTCATCTGAAGTTACCTGAAACCTAATTAAAACCGAGAAAAAAACTTCATTAATATCCTATGTACATATCTTATAAAAAGCAGATACCATACTTTTACCTCCAGATTTCTTAATTAACACTTAATATTAACCATAGAATAAAAACATCAAGTGGATATTAATCCCTTGTATCTTGGTCCAAGTTGTCTGAAATAAGAAATGATAGCTGTAATTAATCTTCTTAAAGAAAAAAAAAACCCTGACAAAATAACTAAAAAAAACAGATATATGTTATCCATATATTTTAGTTATCCCATACTTTACAAAGACTAATATATAAATCCTTATAATAACGCAATAAACAAAAATTAAAACAATTTACTTCGATGTACACTGTGAATAAATATCTTTTTTATTTATATTCTTTATTGTGTTTTCTTTCATCTCAGAACCTATTAATCTCCCTTCCACGCAGCGTTCGGAGTCACCTTCTGCTAAGATGAGTTTAGAAAAGTGTGTAACATACACATAAAGCTTCTCAAAGATTGCCATTCGCGATACTACTCCATAGAAAACGGAGTGTCTGTCGTTCCCTTTATATATATATATAATGTTGGTATACCCATGGTATAGGGTATAGTAGAATATAAAGTTTGCGAGAAGATGTATAGAAAATTTAGTGGTTGAAAAAGATTTTATTTTAATATCAAAATTAAGTTCTGATTTGAACATTAAAATGTAAAGATTTTTGATTATTAATTTGAAATTAAGGTTTTAATTCATTAGAAGTAAAAGGTTATTAAAATTCGTTCCAGTAGCTGTGAAACCTCTATTATACTGCAATCATTATGTCGTAAAGATTATAGGGGATTCCGCAAGGATTTTGTTTGAGGTCGAGACCATTAAATTTTATATACTTAGGATGTGAAAATCAAATTCCCACTCCTGAAGGCATTCTTCACACGGAATTTATCCGCCGTTTCTATACACCATCTTTTCCATTTCTCCCCTCCCTCTTTTCCATTTCTCCCCTCACTTTTTTCCATTTTTCTTCATAGTTTCCCCTAAATCCTGCTTCACGTTTGTGTACAAGATTAACTTATCTGAAGAAAATAATAACAGTAATTATAAAAAGGTACAAACCTTGAGTAAACCCTTAATGGTGAAAAAAAAAACCATAAACGCATGCCAATAATCTAAATAAACTATTGCTGAAATATTACTTGGAAAAACTTTGAAGCCCTCTGTGCCAGGTACCCCTCATCGCATGGAAATGACATTTAAATTTTCATTTTCGAGCACAATTCAGAGAGATATAAATTTTTGTTTTCTTTTGCAATAAAAAGTTAAATTTCGCACTTTAAATGGTAGTAGACGTTGGTGAAATATATGAAACTTCTACTCGACATCTCATCATCAACTTAGCTTCCAGAAATGAATAATATCTATTTTGAATTGTTTAATAGATATTTCAAATATCTGAAAACGGTGCTTAAATGTTTCAAATATATAAAGGCGTAGAAATTAAACATTTCATTTGAATAACGGATCACCTGAAGATCAGGGCCCCCAGCCTTCGTTAGTTAGCCTTATAAGGCTAACTAACGAAACTATCACGACTTAACCTAACCAATCGTCAAGGGCGTACAGTTAACCTAACGATTGGTTAGGTTAAGTTGTGATATTTTTGTTAGTTAGCCTTATAAGGCTAACTAACGAAGACTGGGGGCCCTGATCTTCAGGTGATCCGAATAACAAGTTAGTTTTCTATACTCTGCGCCTAGACGCATGCGCATTGTAGTTTAACTACAATTGTGACGCAGTTTATTTAGTGCTCGTGTTTACAGGCTATCTCGAAAAGAAAAGAAAATAATTATTATATTTGTGCATTTATTCATTTATTCCATGTAGGCTTAGGTCTCCTAAGTGTCTTTCATTCATTTATTAATTTTACTTAGTTAGCTAGGCCCTGGCTAGTAAAGTCTTTCAAGATTAAGAACCAGCCTGTGACCCTGAACCTAGCCTTAGACCTGGCCTCTTGGCTAAGTTCACTCTCTGAGTTAGACAGCCTATACTTGAGAAAGAGACACTGATAAACTAGAAGGGGTTCGGGCTTGAGCGATCGAAATGTATCCAGAAGTGAGAAGTAAAATATTTGAGGAAAAATTAGCTGAACTAGATACATATTCGGTCGAAAAGCGTCGGCTTAATAGGAGAACCAATTCGAATATTAAAACTAATAAATGGCTTTGATAATGTAAATTACCGGGAGTTATTTAATAGTGAAAGAGAATCAATTACAAGAAGAATGGATATAAATTGAAAGTCAAAACTTGGATCACCCGAAGCTCAGGGCCCCCCAGCCTTCGTTAGTTAGCCTTATAAGGCTAACTAACGAAAATATCACGACTTAACCTAACCAATCGTTAGATCAACTGTACGCCCTTGACGATTGGTTAGGTTAAGTCATGATATTTTCGTTAGTTAGCCTTTAAGGCTAAGTAACGAACACTGGGGGCCCTGATCTTCAGGTGATCCGTCTTTTAAATTGTTTAAAAAATTGAGATAACTTAAATATTTCAAACGACTTACTGAAATGTCTAACGGCTCTAACCAAAAGTTTAACTAGTACGAAATGTCTAACGCATTAGACACTTGAAAATCCACAAAAATTGGTACAATGAAACGTCTAACGAAACGCCTACTTCTATTAAAGTGCGCTAAGTAGTTTCACAGCATTGACCTCACATGTGACGAGATACACTGTAAAATTCAAATATGATAATTGGATTTTGACATTTCATTGTCTTTGAATGTTATCAGTGAATTTACAGTTTCAATTTGAAAAGAATGTTTCTGTCAATTCATTAAAAGAATATTTGGGAAGCAATTTTAATAACAGCTGTAATAAAAATAAACTGGATTTTAAATTTTCAAATTAAATAGAAAAAATTCTTATCAACTATATACATACACACACACACACACACACACACACACACACACACACAGTATATATGTATATATATATATATATATATATATAAAATAGTCGGTTACATAAATTTTGTCCCTGTATGTGCTTTATCTCCGTCCTTAATATAAAAGGTATATATCGGTTATCAGTATCTAAGGTTACATATGTTTTAATAAGATTTGCAATTCCAAACATCCTTCTGTTTTGCCACTATCGGTCAATCCTCTTATAATAATACACTGTTTTACTATTACAACGAAGTGATGTTTTAATGTCAACCATTTCGCAGTGTAACTAATCACTGTGCGTTTGTATTATTCTAGGAAGACGATCAGAGGTTTACGTGTATAGCGGCTGCTGTATGGAAAAAAAAAATTATGTCCACATTTATGAGTACGTTTGTCTACTATGTACTGTTTTGTTCTTCGGGGTTACTTTTCGTGTTAACTATACATTTATTTTAAGTAATATATATATATATATATATATTATATACATATACACAGTATATATATATGTAAAAAAATCCAAAATTTCGTAACATTTTTATATCAAAATCATAACAGAAATTTTAAATGTCACTGAACTAGATAATTACCTACGATACTTGCTAACCATTATAGCGAAGACCTAACGCCCGTACAACGCCCGTACAACGCAAGAAGCTCAACACACAGCAGTAAAGTGAAATACAACTTATAAAAGCACTTGTATAAAAAAAACGAAGTTTACGTACAGCAGAGAACGCTTCTAAACTCACTAAACTTGCTTTTCCTCTGCTCTTAATCACGACTAAGCTCTATATATTTCATTGGTATCTTTGACCCATCCAAACTCAGGAAGAGAATAATGTATTTTCATGAAGCCACGACGTTGTTCGTCTATTTGGAGTGTCTGTAAGCTTATCTCTCAGTCAGAGTTTGTCAGGACGGTTAGGTTAGGAGGTTAGAGACAGTACTGTTGTTTTTGCCTTCTTGTCAAGCACAACCTTATTAATAGAGAAATGAATGCATAAAAATAATATTAACTTTCTGTGATCTACAACCTACATGATCTTAACTATGCGCGCACACACACACACACACACACACCACACACACACACACACGCATATAATATTAAAGACCATAAATTCTACAATTACTTTGTTATAAATGTTTAAAGAACAGACCAATTAAAAAATAAATAGAGGGTTTAAAAGTAAAAAAAAAAAAATATCTCTCAGATGAAATCCTTCACCATTAACTTAACGTCCCTTTTCTCCCCTATAAAGAAAAAAAAAATCCCCCCCCCTTTGCATTCTATTACATGAAATGAGCTCAAAGAAGCCAAAATTTATTACTTAGAGACGGCAACTAAACTGATTGTCACAATAATTTATAGAAATTAAAGAATTTAATGTATAAAAACCATTAGTTTAACTAAACAAATACATTCGTTCAGTGTCATTGAATGTAGTACATTGTTATCTACAATTTATGTACATAATTTTACTTTATATATATATTTTGGGGGGGGGGGGGGCGAGTGTTTTTTTCTTTTTTTTTTTAAATAAGTACAAATAGATAACCTCGCTTCTCAAAATCAGTTTCATTCTTCGTCCTGAAAAGGTACAGTGCCTTGCCGTGTACGTCTTCGTAAGCAGTCATTCCTGAAGACGACTGTAATTCCTTTTCAGCGCAATTTATGGAGTACTCTGTTCAAAGTAATTTAATTTTATGCCTCAATTATAATGTATTTTCTTCTCTTCTTCAACTATTGCGAGAAATCCCCATTAATCTTTCTCTCTTTTATTTTCTATAGTTTGGATTTAAAGATCGTTTGGAAGACTTATATATATATATATATTATATATATATATATATATATATATATATATATATATATATGTGTGTGTGTGTGTGGTGTGTGGTTTTAAGAGCCTTTTTTAAATTATAGATATGTAAAATTATATTGGCACTTAACTGGTACCTTTGGCACCCTTGTGAAAGGCTTTTACGAATTCAAAATATCACTAAACTAAAAATCAACTTCACGAAACTGATTTTAACTTAACTAAACCTTATTTAATTTAACCTAACTTGACCTTACCAGGGGGAGGGGCGGTGGAGGCAACCGAATAAAGACCATTGGCCTGTATTAAATCCCTTACTAACCCTAACATAAGGGGCGCGGAGGGTCATGATCCCACACAGTTGGATATGATATTTCAATTTGAGAAATTAATTTAACATTGCAGTGAATTATAAATGACACAGGGGCATTATTATAGAAAAATAAAATACTTAATTTAAGAGGTCAAATTATCATTGGCGTAAAAAATATATTAAGGCATTAAAGAATGTATTATGAAGTACAGTAGGATACCCAGCCATCTACAGTAGGATGCCCGGGCATCGTAACAAAATATGACCTCATACCTCGAGTTAGATTTCATAATTGAGATGAATCGAAGGAAAATGAATTATAGTTTTACAGTTGTCTTATATCTTATAATTATAATTTTATAATTTTATAATTTAACAATAATTATAAGTTTATAATTTTATAATTTAACAATAATTATAATTTTATAATTTTATAATTTAACAATAATTATAATTTTATAATTTTATAATTTAACAATAATTATAATTTTATAATTTTATAATTTAACAATAATTATAATTTTATAATTTTATAATTTAACAATAATTATAATTTTATAATTTTATAATTTAACAATAATTATAATTTTATAATTTATAATTTAACAATAATTATAATTTTATAATTTTATAATTTAACAATAATTATAATTTTATAATTTTATAATTTAACAATAATTATAATTTTATAATTTTATAATTTAACAATAATTATAATTTTATAATTTTATAATTTAACAATAATTATAATTTTATAATTTAACAATAATTATAATTTTATAATTTTATAATTTAACAATAATTATAATTTTATAATTTTATAATTTAACAATAATTATAATTTTATAATTTTATAATTTAACAATAATTATAATTTTATAATTTTATAGTTTAACAATAATTATAATTTTTATAATTTTAAAATTTAACAATAATTATAATTTTATAATTTTATAATTTAACAATAATTATAATTTTATAATTTATAATTTTATAATTTTATAACAATATCTTACCTGCGGAAATAGAGAATGAATCTTTCGTTATAAAAAAATTTAATTCATTTGAAAAAAGGATCACCTGAAGAGCAGGGCCCCGATGTATGCTTGTTTTTTACTTTACAGGACCAAATATAATAATAATGAGATTGAATGCCCAGTTAGGTCAACTGTACGCCCTTGACGATTGGTTAGGTTAAGTCGTGATATTTTTGTTAGTTTTAACGAAGATATCATTTGGTAATTGAGGCTGGGGGGGGGGTCACGGACAAAAACTCACTGGACAAAAACTCACCGGACAAAAACTCACCACTGAAATGCAAAAGAGTACAAAAACTCACTGGACAAAAAACTCACCGGACAAAAACTCACCACTGAAATGCAAAAGAGGACAAAAACTCACTGGACAAAAACTCACTGGACAAAAACTCACCACTGAAATGCAAAAGAGGACAAAAACTCACTGGACAAAAAACTCACCGGACAAAAACTCACCACTGAAATGCAAAAGAGGACAAAAACTCACTGGACAAAAACTCACTGGACAAAAACTCACCACTGAAATGCAAAAGAGGACAAAAACTCACTGGACAAAAACTCACCGGACAAAAACTCACCACTGAAATGCAAAAGAGGACAAAAACTCACTGGACAAAAACTCACCGGACAAAAACTCACCACTGAAATGCAAAAGAGGACAAAAACTCACTGGACAAAAACTCACCGGACAAAAACTCACCACTGAAATGCAAAAGAGGACAAAAACTCACCAGACAAATGTTTTTGCGAAATACATACACTCTAGTCTAGATCTTAAGATCTTAAGATCTCAAGATTTTAGACTCATTGTAGATAATTACTCTTCATCTTTCAAATTGTTCATCTTTCAAATTGTTCTGTTTTTAACCAACCAAGCAATATTAATTTTTTACCAACCTACCAATCTTTCGTTATAGATTAATGCCCAGTTAGGTCAATTGAATGCCCGGTTATGTTAATTGAATGCCAGATTAGGTTAATTGAATGCCAGGTTAGGTCAATTGAATGCCAGGTTAGGTCAACTGTACGCCCTTGACGATTGGTTAGGTTAAGTCATGATATTTTCGTTAAAAACACATTAATTATTTAAAGTGCTCTAACATGTTTGTTTTTCATTTCTCCAAAAAAAGAAAGTTATTTTTGAAATCAGTGACCAAAACTACATAGTATACACCGATTTGGTTAAAAACAGAACAATTTAAAAGATTAAGAGTAATTATCTACAATGAGTCTAAAATCTTGGGATCTTAAGATCTTAAGATCTAGACTAGAGTGTATGTATTTCGCAAAAACATTTGTCTGGTGAGTTTTTGTCCTCTTTTGCATTTTAGTGGTGAGTTTTTGTCCAGTGAATTTTTGTCCAGTGAGTTTTTGTCCAGTGAGTTTTTGTCCTGGATTCGAGGCTGGGGGCCCTGATCTTCAGGTGATCCGAAAAAAAACAACTCGTTATAATAATTTAGAAATACAGTATAAAATTTTGCCTAGCTTTTAGCTCGTCTTTTTTCCGTCTATGTCCTTATTACTTCCTATTTTTCATTCCATACCCAGAAGGGTACAAATAATTCACATTCATGACTACAATTCATGAAATTTTTATTCGTATGTGGTCGAATTTGGGGTTATGTTGATGAAAGAAATCTTCTCCGCGATAATTAAGTCAATTGTTGAAATCTAATTCCGAATTTACTCCTAACCCAATCTATTTCTAATCTAATCTATTTCTAATCTAATCTACTTCTAATCTACTTCTATACTTCTACTTCTAATCTAATTTACTTCTGGCAAAAAGTAAAGCAAAAATTAAACTAAAATATTTAATACCAAATCTAATTTCTATCCCTAAGTGTTCAAAACCCATTATATAATTTATAGTTAGTGAAATGCTTAACCAAAAAAAAAAAAAAAAAATATATATATATATATATATATATATATATATATATATATAATTAAATTATACCAAATTGAAAAAAAAAAGAACAAAAATTTGATTTTGGCGAACTTTTTTTAATGTTAATAATAGCGATTCCTTATAAAAAGTCAGTTTAAACATTAAGTCTGACTAGCTTTTAATAAGTTTTAAAATTTTCTAGTATATATATATATATATATATATATATATATTAAAAAATAAAAACAAGAAAGTTTTCAGCTTAAGAACCAAAACTCCTCTTCAGGTTACTGAATAGGAAATTTTTCTGCGTCAAGAAGTCTTTGTAATTTGAGGAGAGGTTTAGTTTTTAAGCTCCAAACGCTTATTATTTTAAGCTTTCGGCATATTTTAGTTCTTTATCTATAGCAGCTATTTGTACACACACACACACACACACACACACACATATATATATATACATATATATATATATATATATGTGTGTGTGTGTGTGTGTGTGTCCATTATCTAAGAACCTATTTCCCATTCCCCATTGAGCGGGCACAGCGCTTGAACACGGGATCGAAACAATTCGAATCAATTCCATTTTTGTTATTTGAAAATACTTTTGAATTCTAATTTAAGAAAATTTTGACTCTCAATATTTTAAAGATTTTTTTAAACTGCTATTAACCTAATCCTATAATTCTTTATATAAATTTAACCAATGGAGGGCCTTCATTATGCAGGGTGGCGAAAAAGTTGTGCGCATAGAAATTTTCATTGTTGACTGTAATATATTATTTTTTTTCTTTTAGGTAGGGCATGGCTGCGAAATTAGGATCACTTTAACATATTGCTTCCCAGGAACCTCTCTTTAACATATTGCTTCCCAGAAACCTCTCTTTAACATAGTGCTTCCCAGGAGGGATCATTTTAACATATTGCTTCCCGAATGCTTTGGGAAGCAATATGTTAAAGTGATCCCGAAATTAACAATAGACGAAGACGAGAGGGTGAGTTTGGTTTTAATGTATGGAATACCAGGTACAACAATTCGATGAATCGGTACAGAATTTAAATTCTGTACCGATTGATTGATCTGTAGTACCTGGTATTCCATACATTAAAACCAAGCTCACCCTCTCGTCTATTGTTAATTTCGCAGCCATTCCCTACCTAAAAGAAAAAAAAATAATATACAATATTATAGTCAACATTGAAAATTCCTATGGTGCGCGGCTTTTGCGCCACCCTGTATATTATAGAATTAAGGAAATGAAAACCACAAATGATAGCAATTTTCTGAACAATTAAATTGATGCCAAAAACTACTGACGGAAAAAAAAGTTAAATAACCAAATTTTGTAAATGAATTCTGTACTTTTTGTAAAAAAAACTACCCTCAAATACACTCCGGACCTCTTCGCCCAAAAATTCTTGCGTACGGGATTAGGTAATGTAACTGCGTGTTATTTACTTTTGCTACTCTTGTTGGCTTCGAACAAAATGCACACACAGCTACACGCAACATCTGACCTATGCTTTTCTCTCCTGTATTCTACTGCTACTAAAATAATTTAAAAATGCCCTAGTTTAATGATAGGAACCTCCCACGAATGGACCAAATGGTCTTTGAGGCTTCCTCTCCTCCTTATAACTCCTCTCCCCTCTTAATATAAAATGCAAATTACCTATTAGTATTTGTAATTAAATTTTAATAGCATTTTTACAAAATCACTCAATATATTAGAGAGAGAAAAAAGCCATAAGACTCGGGATAACGTTTATACCCGACACTTAAAATAGTACATAAGAAATGTTTGTGTCATGCAATTAAAATCTGCGTATAAAAATCCGCAAGTCTTTTCCTTCATTAATACCCGCAAATACGTAAGGCCATAAAGACCTTTTTATGGACTCTCCTAAAAATATAAATGCTATTTCTTGTATAGAAACATTAATAATTTCATCTTGTATTTGTGTTTACTCTTAAGAGGAGAGACTCTCTTCTGTATGTATATATAATATATATATATATATATATATATATATATATATATAGTACAAAGCATCTCGTGTACTGGGTACAAAGCATCTCCTGTACTGGAACTTTATATCGAAGTATAATTTTATACTAAAGTAGAGTAGTACACTTTCAAGGTACGCCAAAAAAAAATAAATAAATAAAAAAAATATATACATACACACACACACACACACACACACACACACACATATAACATATATATATATATATATATATATATATATATATATATATATATATATATATATATATATATCAGTGATAAATCGATTAAAAAAAAACCCAAAAATTTTCAATAAATTTTTGATAAAATATTGTTAAAGATTACGTATAAAGCTATATAATAAACTTATAACAATTTCTATACAAGCGTACTTTCATAGAATACATTATTCGCTAATAGACTATGATTTCTTAAAATAACGTTTCATTTACTAAAGCTCTGCCTTCAAATAAAGGCTCGGATTTATTACTTGAAAAGGACATAAAACCCTTGTCGAGGGAACTGATGTTGATTTATAGCGATTTTTCATCTTCGATAAGGGCCCTGATGAGGGCAAAGAGAAGGTCTGTTTATTGAGCTTTTCTGTATATGTTGTCCTCATTTATTGACTTCAAAAAACGCTGAACTGAATAAATAGTCTTTTGTGATAGGAAAATGTCGATTCAAGCGGAGATTCATTTGGTCCTACGACGAATTTTTGGGACTTGGTATTTAGTGAAAATTTTAAAAGTACCTCTCTATCTATTTAGATATCTGAATATCTCTCTCTCTCTCTCTCTCTCTCTCTCTCTCTCTCTCTTTGTATATATATATATATATATATATATATATATATAAAGCTTAATTTGGAACAAGTTTTACGCCCACGATAAGAGAATCTTGATAGATCACGTTCAGTGACATTTTTTCGATGTTGCAATGTCAAAAACGTTCCGAATCGGAATCGCTGACCAAAATTCGGGCAGAGCGTTAAAAGAACGACAGAGCGCGTGCGTTAAAAGGAGTGAATCTCATTTACGAACTACGGTGCACGACTGAAACATGTGTAAATATAAGATGTACACTAATATATCTGAACTACATACAAACTCGATAAATGTTGAAAGATCTTCTCATCTCTCTCTCTCTCTCTCTCTCTCTCTCTCACTCTCTCTCTCTCTCTCTCTATATATATATATATATATATATATAATGCGCCTCGGTTGTGTAGTGATTAGCGTCGTTGACTACGAATCCATCGGCCCCGGGATTGAGACCCGGTGACGGCAGGCGACGCGCAGCAAAACCCGGCTGTTCATCCCTCCACACAGTAAAAAAAAAATTTGTTGGTAGATAAATGGGTACTCTGGGTATTCTAGTGGTTGGGACGCTAGGCTGCTTGTGGGCGTGGTTCGGATTCCACGTTAAACTGTAGGTCTAAGGTGGGATGACAAGCTTGACCTTCGTCAGAATTAACATTTCCAAGGTTAACAATTCCAAGGCCAAACCAGGTTAACCAACCAAGATGTGTTTGTGTATATAAGAGAGAGAGAGAGAGAGAGAGAGAGAGAGAGAGAGAGAGAGAGAGAGAGAGAATTAAAAATAATTAAACCCAAAATTTTTCAATATAGTCTCTCTCGAAAAAAAATAAAAATAAATAATGTAGCCTTATAAACTTAAAAAAAAAGAATAAAACATAAAAATCTACAAAAAAATAAAAAAATAAAAAAATAAAATGGTTTATTATGGTCATAATAAATGAAAATACTAATGTACCAAAAAAAAAAAAATAATTAAAAAAAAAAGCAAAAAAAAGAATTAAAAAAAAAAGAAAAAAAAAAGAAAAATGAAGAAGATAATTTCAAAACATAAATTACGTAACGAGGCAAAAACGTCATATCTCATGGCTATAAATGCTTATCTCCTAATTACGGAATTTTACCTTACCAAAATCTCTCAAAATAATAACACTTTTGACAACAAAAATGATGTTCCAAAGACGTAAATCCTATTTTATTTCACCCACCCAATGGAAATTATGTTTAAATAACCTAATAAAAATGGCTTTTTCAATTTTATTGGAAACCGCTTACAAGCTTATATATATATATATATATATATATATATGGGATTGAACTCAGAATGGCCCCTGAGGTTTTTCATGATACGCACAGACCGTGCATGGAACAAGGAACTCTTCTGGGAAAATTAAATCCACTATATCCGAATAAGTAATGGTAAATGATCCGTTGCCCACGTCGGGCTAACATCATGAAAAAGAAAAAACTATAGTGTTTGTCATTTACCATTACTTATTCGGACTATAGCGGATTTAATTTTACCAGAAGAGTTCCTTGTTCCATGCATGGTCTGTGTGTGTATCATGAAAAAACTTCAGGGAAAAACAAGTAATAGCTATTACTTGTTTTTCCCTGAAGATGTGAATATATCACGAAAGCGCTTGGATTTCGTGTTTCTTTTCCTTTTCCTGTTGTTGTTTTGCGGATATATATATATATATATATATATATATATATACAGGGTGTCCCGTAAGTCTGGACCCATAGGGATTTATAATATATTTTTTTTATTATGTTATTATTATTATTTTATTATTATTATTTTTTTATTATTTTTTATTTGATTTTTATTTGTGGGGCCACTTGAAAAGCCAAAGTGTACGAGGTCAAACTTCAGAACATTTTCACCTTAAGCACGCATTGTGGAGGCGTGTCAAGAAATTTCTGCGACTGTGATTCAGAAAGTGCTGTCGCAGTGGAGATTGCGTCTTCAACTATGTGTGTGACACAACGGCGGACACTTTGAACAGATTATGTAATAAATTTTTGGACTATTTTGTAATTTTATTATTTTTCCCTATGGGTCCAGACTTACGGGACACCCTGTATATATTTGTCAAATGGAACATTAGCACTTGTTACTCTTTGTGATACTATGATATTCCTCGTTTCATAGTTTTTAAACAAGAATATAGGTGTTATAAATATGCTTTACTTATCAGCCAATCAGAAAGTTCGTTACATCCATTTACGGCAAATTGCTGATGCCAAATGAATGACTTAGGTCGCTTTATCTCATCAAAATTGCGATGCAAATTTTGATGAATTTATAAGGAAAACTCCACCAGATATCGGTTCATACGCGGTTAAAAGGATATTTTGGAAGTCTGCAGAAGAGAATAGTTTCAGATAGAAAGTGTTCAAGTGTTTAAATCAGTGATTTAAAGTATTTAAATCAATTATTCTTACATTTTATGTATGTATAAACAGGTAGTAGGGTTGATCGATTGACTGTTGATGCATAGTGATATCGTTGAAATGTGGTTGATATTTGTGACAGTTCACAAATTTAATGTTGATGTAATGTTGATGAAACTTGTTTATAAAATAAAGTGAAATCAACATTTCCAAATTATATTTTTTTAATAAAAAGGTGAGGTTCTGAGGTTTTTCTATTTGATGAATAGTGAATTTACATCAGGAGTCGCTTCCAACCTCACTTCGATAGTTTCATCAATGAGACGTTGATTCATCGATATTTCTACATCATTATATTGATCAAGTGTGCTACTTCATATATATATATATATATATATATATATATATATATGTTAAACACAGACCGTGTTGTGCCTTGAAAAGTGGACTCTCAATGTCCCTGTTGAGGTTTAAGTTTTGTTTTTTGGCTAAAAATACAATAGTTACCCCTTTTTCTTTGATGTATTCAATCCGAAGTAAATGCAAAGAGTTTCTTGCGTATATTGAGGTTCTGAATGTAGTAGGCTAGGTGTAAGCTGTAAACCCTAGATCCTGTTCCAAAGCTGGATCCTATCTGCTTTGCAGATAGCTGGTGAGGGAAGCTATATTTTGGGGCCTCTTTGCGAGTAACCCGGTGCCCACGTTGGGCTTTCCATTATGAAAAAGAAAAAACTATAGTATTTGTCATTTATCATTACTTATTCGAGCTATAGTGGATGTAATTTCCCAGAAGAGTTCCTTGTTCCATGCACGGTCTGTGTTTAACATATAAGTTTCTCAGGGACCATTCTGAGTTTGTGTGTATATATACAGTATATATATATTATATAATATATATATATATATATATATATATATAAAGAGAGAGAGAGAGAGAGAGAGAGAGAGAGAGAGAGAGAGAGAGAGACCGAAACCCATTTGGTTGACGACACATTCTATGACACTCTAATAAACTAACTTAAACTAACTTAGATCGTGCTAACCTAGCATAACATAACTTAGTCTAACCCAAAATAACTTCAATCTTGATTTTTATGTTCAAGT
>JAJOZX010009177.1:0-162679 GCA_023014485.1 Bathynomus jamesi | reverse complement strand
TACCCCGCCTGTCCGGGGTCTCACAGCGGACCCTAGGCGGTGACAGGGGGTATCAAAAAGAGCGGGCGGGAGGGAGGGAGGCGTACTCAGGGTAGTTGATACGGAGGGGGCCGGGGATGTGGGGGGGTAGGTACTATGAGGGTGGAAAGAGGTGAATCAGAGTGGTCTCGTGGAGGGGTGGAGAAATGGCACCAAGATGCAAGGGCAGATCCATGAGACTCGTGGGCGCGGCCGAGCTTCCATCGGTCACACCGTGCAGCCACGCCAGAGCCGCATCCACTGGATCCACAGGGCTGAGTCTCGTCGTACGGGGCGGGTTGTGGATTTCGGCCACTATTGTCAGAGTCTGTCGGGGTAGAGTGGTGGGACTTCTGCGATGGGAAGAGATGGACATAGTAGACGTGGTGGGCGGTGTAAGGGTCCGAGCCGTCTTTTTGGTCCTAGGGGAAGAGGGAGAGAGACGTTGGAAGGCCGGAGGTCTGGCGCCTTCACAGTTGGAGCATTTGGGTGTATTGGGGCACCTGTCAGGGTGAGCAAGTCATCCACAGTGCACACACAATTGATGCGACTGTCGACAAACGGAGCTGACGTGTCCGAATTTATTGCATTTGAAGCAACGGGTCGGGTCTGGGACGTATGGGCGAATAGAAAACTCGCATGAGGCACGGTCTCCCATACCCCATACAATACGGCCAGGGGGGATTAGTGTGTTAAAAGTAAGGAGCAGACGTGGGGTGGGGGAGGGGGTGCCTCCCTGTCAGGATGTGAAACGATAGATCTTAGTAACTCCTTGGGGTGCGAGGTCCTCCAGGAGCTCGTTCACTGCGACCGACAGTAGGCGGGTGGCGTAAATAGTGCCCTGACTCTGGTTCAGGCGAGGGTGTGGGGAAACGGACACCGAGCATCCAAGGACCTCAGTGATGGAGAGTAGGGCTTTCGTCTCTGCGGCTGAGCGTGATTTTACGAGGAGGGAGCCATCCCTCTGTGGGCGTACGTCATAGCGGCTGGAGTTGCTGTGGGTTCGGATCGCCTGGAACGTCCGTTCAGAGTTGTTCGGGAGAGACCCAGATGTAGGCCGAGTCACCAGGAATTTGTGGATACTTGGAAGGGAGAGGGAGGCTGTAGAGTCGAAATGTACTGGGATATTCAACAGTCGGTAGGATGGCCGTGAATGCTGGCTCCCCCTTCCGCCGCGAGGCTCTCTCCGCGGGGAGGTGGGCTGACGGCGGGTGAGGGGGGCATATGGGGAGAGCAAGAAGCCGGGTTGTGGGGGCAAGTCCTTGGTGGAACTTGACTTGCCGAAGGTAGCTGAAGTGGGCTGGGGCAAGACCCCTGCTCCAGAGTGTAGGTCCAAGGGCATAGTCGAGGGATGGACTGGGGTCAGCAATGGAAAAGGAGAGTGCAAGCATTCCACTTCCACAGGGGGGTCAACCCCATTAGGTTGGGTCTTCCAGTGGTAAAGGACTCGAGGGCCTGGTTGCCCACCACCCGAGTGTTGAGAGAAGTAGTAGTCCGGGAATGAGAAGCAGTAGTCGTAAGCCGGGGGGGAGAAGTGTCCATAGCAAAACAAAAAAGAACTTCATCCCCTGCGCGCATCCAGCCACCACCGACTCCAACAAGGGAAAGGCGAAGTGTGGGCACACTTGGTCCCACCGCCGATAGATGTCACGCAGGGGAGATACACCCGCACCCAGTCCCCGTGCCTGAAAGGCGGCCACTCTCGTCCAACGCGCGGTGAAAAGTGGCAGGGACAGGGTTTGGGTTTGGTTGGAAAGTGACAAGGGTGCAGGGCAACCGCCTCCCACACCCAAGGGCCAAGGAAAGGGTCAAAATCAAGGTCCAAAGAACAACGCCAAAAAAACAGGGAGAAGCCAGAAAGAATGGGTTAAAGGAGAAAGAAAGAAAAAGAAGCAGATCAGCCGGGTCCCCAAACGGGCCCAATGGTCCACGAGGGCAGAGAAAGCCCTTACACTGAAGAAAGGTGTATTCCCACATTCGCCACAGAGGGACGCGCCCTATAGCTCCGGACAAAGCAAAGGTATATATATATATATAATTATATATATATATATATATATATATATATATACATTCAACTGCAAAGAACACGCAGTATAAATAACGTAAAGAACGACGCTTGTATAGGAGATATTCCGCGCAAGACGAGAAGAGAAAACAACAAATGAAAAAATGAAGTACCACCTGGGAATCGAACCCGGGATCTTCCGATTGCCGGTCAGACGCGATAACCACTACACCATGGACTCCACTCTTCCAAATGCCGTAATTCCTCTACATACTCGCAGAAACCAATGCCCCAAGGGGGCACCTCCCGCTTGCCGTAACATTATATACATTCAACTGCAAAGAACACGCAGTATAAATAACGTAAAGAACGACGCTTGTATAGGAGATATTCCGCGCAAGACGAGAAAGAGAAAACAACAAATGAAAAAATGAAGTACCACCTGGGAATCGAACCCGGGATCTTCCGATTGCCGGTCAGACGCGATAACCACTACACCATGGACTCCACTCTTCCAAATGCCGTAATTCCTCTACATACTCGCAGAAACCAATGCCCCAAGGGGGCACCTCCCGCTTGCCGTAACATTATATACATTCAACTGCAAAGAACACGCAGTATAAATAACGTAAAGAACGACGCTTGTATAGGAGATATTCCGCGCAAGACGAGAAAGAGAAAACAACAAATGAAAAAATGAAGTACCACCTGGGAATCGAACCCGGGATCTTCCGATTGCCGGTCAGACGCGATAACCACTACACCCGGAAGATCCCGGGTTCGATTCCAGGTGGTACTTCATTTTTCATTTGTTGTTTTCTCTTTCTCGTCTTGCGCGGAATATCTCCTATACAAGCGTCGTTCTTTACGTTATTTATACTGCGTGTTCTTTGCAGTTGAATGTATATAATGTTACGGCAAGCGGGAGGTGCCCCCTTGGGGCATTGGTTTCTGCGAGTATGTACAGGGTGTCCCGTAAGTCTGGACCCATAGGGAAAAATAATAAAATTACAAAAATAGTCCAAAAATTTATTACATAATCTGTTCAAAGTGTCCGCCGTTGTGTCGCACACATAGTTGAAGACGCAATCTCCACTGCGACAGCACTTTCTGAATCACAGTCGCAGAAATTTCTTGACACGCCTCCACAATGCGTGCTTTAAGGTGGAAAATGTTCGAAGTTTGACCTCGTACACTTTGGCTTTCAAGTGGCCCCACAAATAAAAATCATAATAAAAAATAATAAAAAAATAATAATAATAAAATAATAATAATAACATAATAAAAAATATTATAAATCCCTATGGGTCCAGACTTACGGGACACCCTGTAGAGGAATTACGGCATTTGGAAGAGTGGAGTCCATGGTGTAGTGGTTATCGCGTCTGACCGGCAATCGGAAGATCCCGGGTTCGATTCCCAGGTGGTACTTCATTTTTTCATTTGTTGTTTTCTCTTTCTCGTCTTGCGCGGAATATCTCCTATACAAGCGTCGTTCTTTACGTTATTTATACTGCGTGTTCTTTGCAGTTGAATGTATATAATGTTACGGCAAGCGGGAGGTGCCTCCTTGGGGCATTGGTTTCTGCGAGTATGTAGAGGAATTACGGCATTTGGAAGAGTGGAGTCCATGGTGTAGTGGTTATCGCGTCTGACCGGCAATCGGAAGATCCCGGGTTCGATTCCCAGGTGGTACTTCATTTTTTCATTTGTTGTTTTCTCTTTCTCGTCTTGCGCGGAATATCTCCTATACAAGCGTCGTTCTTTACGATATATATATATATATATATATATATATATATCCCCGCAAGGGGGTTCTAAGCTCGTGCTCTTGAGTGCTCTTTGTGCTCGTTTGTACGTGCTTGTTCCTGGAGGTTTCACGTGCGCCCTCCCGGCCCTAGCACCCAAGGATGATGGGGCTCGACCCTGCAGTCCTTGGTCTTTTTCCACTTCGACTGTCCCCTCCACCCTTTCTTTTTCCTCTGTCTTTCCTCTCACTTTTTCTTTGTTTTTCCGCTGAGATATGCCCTTTAAATAGAGGCGAATCGGTTCTTCCTGAACTAAAAAAAAAAAAAATATATATATATATATATACACACACAGGTATACCCCGTTATTCATAGCTTCGATATTCGTAGCTTTGCTTATAGTAATACAGTAGACTTGCAACTCGCGTAAAGCCAAAAACTGCGTAAAGTCAGAAACCAAAAAAAATCCCCTAAATCGCCCTTAAATCACTATATATTCTAACTCTGTTATACGTACATATACACTATAACATACCTATACAATTATGAATGATGAGTTTATGGAGATGGGCATTTCTGGGTGGTGGTGTTTTGAGCTTATTCATCTCCTTCCCACGTCACTGTGGGGGGATTGTCAAGTTCAGATAATGATGCAGGGGAGTATGTGGGCAGCTCAAGGTCACTGCGAGAAGTTGAGGGCATTGGCTGATCTGCTGACGATGTTGATGGTGAGGTTTTCTTCAAGAACATGGTGATGGGAAGCTGTTGTTTTTGTTTCTTAAGCTGCTGGAACATATTATTATATTGAGCCATAAGGCTTGTAAGACCTCATGAGAAGTTGATGCTGCGCTCCATAGAGGGGTAATACTCAGATGTATATTTTTTTACACCAAATTCCGCTATTTGCAAACCCAGCTCCATTCTTTGCAATCCCAGATAAGGGAAAAAATAATTCACAATTTCACCTGCTACCAAACACAGTGCAGCATGCTCGTATCGCAGGCCATTATTCAAGAAAAGGCATGGTCTTTGTGGTGAGATGTGAGGAAGGAAGTCATTGGTGAAGGTGAGAGCAGTGGTGGTGAAACTTTCAGTGCGAGTCAGGGATGGGTTTGTGAAAATAAAATTATAGTACAGGTATGTTTATTTTTTTATTGATGTTATTCATAACTTACTATGCTAATACAGGTCTGTATTTGTGTTTTATACTTGCTTTTATGTATCATATGGGAATGTATCCAAACATCTTACCTTCTGAAAAATGGGAAAAAATGATTCGTTATTTGCAATTTCACTATTCATAATGAGTCTCAGGAACATAACTTGCAAAAACTCAAAAACTGAGTTATACCTGTGTGTGTGTATAACCTTTGGTTAGCTTCTGCCCGAATTGTTCATTCTGATGAAGGTCAAGCTTTTCACTCCACCTTAGACCTACAGTTTAAAGTGGAATCCGAACCACACCCCACCAGTAGCCTAGCATCTAGGCCACCCAGGGTACCCATTTATCTACCAACCACTTTCTTTGTGTGGAAGGATGAACAGCTGGGTTTTGCTGCGCACCAGCTGCCGTCAGCGGGTCTCAATCCCTGGGCCGATGGATTCGCAGTCAGCGACGCTAACCACTACACCACAGAGGTGTGTATATATATATATAATGAATAAAACCACAAAGGGAAAAGAAACACAGAGTGGTGCTCAAGCACTTTCATCTAATGACATCCTCAGGAACACTGGAGTGAAAAGGGAGTTTTGACATGAAAAGACACTATATTTTCACTACTAAAATTGATTTGAAAAAAGTTGACAAAATTGACACACCCTAGTGGGGTAGGTTGGGGGGGGGGGGGGGGGGGGGGGGGCTGTAGGAATGAGTTTAAAACATTCACATTAATGAAACAAATGTATGACACTTATGCAATTACAGGTGTGTGGGTTGAGCCACCCCACATATGAGAAGCATACTGTACTCCATACACAGGCAGACAAAACCCCTGTACAGAGACAGGAACTAAGTGGTGGTGAAAAAACTGTGAAGGAGGTACAGCACACCTAACTTCTCAGAAGCTGTTTTGGAAAGAGAGTATATGTGATCTTACCAGGAAAGATCATGAAAAAAGGAAATGCCAAGAACATTAAGAGAAGAGGAAGGATTGAGTTGTGTGTTGAAGGTAAGGGAACAGTCATGTGGAAGATTGTGATGAGTAGAGAGATAAAGGAACCAAGTTTTTGAGGCATTCCAAGACACAAGGTTTGCTCTGCCACAATCACAGATAGCAGAAAGATCAGAGGTCAGGTGTTCCATAAGCATCCTACATGAATCATAGAGTGACTGTTGAGAGGGACACTTTGGGAAGCGGGTGGAGAAGTGAAGAGTGGAATCATCAGTATAGGAGTGAATAGGTCAGGAATTGCAATTAATAGATCATTAATAAATAAAAGGAAAAGAGTGAGTGACAGGACAGAACTCTGAGGAAAACCACTATTGATGGCTTTAGGAGAACAGTGGCCATCTACAACTGCAGATATAGATCAGCCAAAAAGAAAATTAGAGATGAAGGAACAGATAGAAGGATAGAAACTGAAAGAGGAGTTTCAAAATTAAAGATTTGTAACAGACTATCAAAATCTTTTGATATGTCTAGCAAAATAACAAAAGTTTGACCAAAATCCCAAAAGGAGGATGACCAAGAGTTAGAGAGATATGCAAGAAGATTGCCAGTAGTGTGTCCCTTGTGGAACCCATACTGATGATCTGAAAGAAGATTGTGAGAAGAGAGGTGTTTAAGAATCTTTCTATTAGGAATAGATTAAAAAAACTTTACAAAGACAAGAAATTAAAGCAATTGGATGATAGTTGGAAGGTTGAGAGCAGTCACCCTTCTTTGGAACAGGCTGAATGAAAGCAAACTTCCAGCAGGAAGGAAAAGGACTGGATGAAAGAGGCAGTTCTTTAAAACAACAGGAGGAACACCACCAGGACTATATGCCTTTCTAGAGTTGAGCCCAGATAGGGCAGAAAGAACATCTTAGGAAGAGAGTCTAATTTCAGACATAATAAAGTCAGAGGGAGGAGAGGGAGGAGGAGAGGGAGGGGACAGCAATGGAATTGTCCATGGTTGAGTTGGAAGTGAAAGTTTGAGCGAAGAGTTCAGCTTTGTCAGGAGAAGATATGGCAACTGAGCCATCAAAATGGAAAAGAGGAGGGAAAGAAGAAAAGTTGTTAAAGAGGTTCAACAAAGTTGGAACAAATCTACTTAAAACCTCTAAGTATTTTGCATGTAGCCACACACAACATATGCAACCCACATAGCCTACAGAACAACAATGTATGGTACAGAACTAAACTTCACATTAAAAATACTGTATAAAACTACACACAAATAACCATCAATCAATTCTTCTATCTGATAAAAACCTTATCAAAAGGAGAAAGTCCTTTAACTCTTGCTCTAAAATATCCAGCATCAATAAGTAATTTTATAGTTTGGCTCAGCTTGATGTTTTGATCTTCATCTCTCCTGACATCAACCTACAGAAAAAGGAAGTAGCATTAGAGATCAAAGCACTAGATAAATTTTAATACTGATGTTGATACACAACTTAAAGACCTACATAATCTACACTATATAGCCCAGTTGGCTTAGCTACATATTTTTCAAATTTTTAAGACGGGTTGTAAAATATTCAGGAATTTGAGTGTGGTAAATTTTCACTGGGAATTTTCAGCTTTCATCTTCATAAAATGAACGGCTGTGTATTCTTGAACCAGGGTATTCTGTGTAATTTAATTGTTTGAAAAAGGTGTAGAATAATGCAGCCAAGAAAAGCAATTCAAAATGCATTTGGTGATGTTAGCAAATGATTAAATTCAGTATGATACTGGCATCTGGCAGTAGTATGGAGTTCATATTGAAATTTCTTTTAATCTGCAATTACTTCACAAGAAAAAATGGAAACTCCCCATCTAAAAATAAATCTTACTAGTTAATGAATATTAAAATGGGAATTTCCTGCATAGTGATTTGAAATTTCTATTTTTAGCCAGGTATACATGGCTAAAACATGCTTATACATGAAAAAATAAATGAACAATTATTTATTTGCCAGAAGCGGATAATTTGATTATACATGGTCCACCAAACACACACTAGTACAGTAGTACTGTATGCGCGCCAATGCACACACTAGTGTTTTCTCCTACATTCTCCAACACTCCCACATCTCTCTCCCTCTTGCATCACTTTTTGTCTCAGTCCCACTTACACCACTACCACATTAAGTTCAGTGAAATTGTGTTAGATTATTTTTGCCATAGTTTGCTGTTACCTTTAGACAGCAGTATGGCACCAAAATGTAAAGCATCTGCAAGTGATAATGAAGAGAAGAAAAGTTGTAAGGTTATGACATTAGCCAAAAAAAAAATAAAGATTCTGGATAAGTTGTGTGGTGGTATGAGCATAACATCACTTGGCTGCAAGTATCACGTAAATGAGTCTACCATACGCACAATCCAAAAGAGTGAAGAAAAGACACATGCTAGTATTAAGGCTTCTGCCCCTATAAGTGCCAAGGTATCTCAAGTACCAAGGAGGAATCCTAATACTGAAAAAAATGGAAAAATTATTGACTGTATGAATAAGTGAACAAAAGAGGCTCAGTTGTTGATGGTGTAGCTACACAAGAGAAAGCTCATAGTTTGTATGAACACGTGGTCACCAGCGAAGGTAGTGGGAGTATGAGTGATTTTCAAGCAAGCAAAGGCTGGTTTGCCAACTTTACATGATGATTCAACCTGCATAATGTGAAGCTACAAGGTGAAGGTGTTAGCCAATCATGAGGCAGCTGCATGATTCAAGCCTGAGTTCCTTGAATTTGTTAAGGAAGAAGGATACACTCCTGAACAAGTGTTCAATGCAGATGAAACAGGCCTTTTTTGTAAGTAATAGGACATATATCACCAAGGATCAGAAGGTAGCACCCAGGTTCAAGGCCTTTAAGGATAGGTTAACTGCTTTTTTGTGGGAATGCATCTGATGATTTCAAGTGCAAGCCTTTGTTAGTGCACTCAGTACTCAGTGCCAACTTTACATGATGATTCAACCTGCATAATGTGAAGCTACAAGGTGAAGGTGAGTTAGCCAATCATGAGGCAGCTGCATGATTCAAGCCTGAGTTCCTTGAATTTGTTAAGGAAAAAGGATACACTCCTGAACAAGTGTTCAATGCAGATGAAACAGGCCTTTTTTGTAAGTAATAGGACATATATCACCAAGGGTCAGAAGGTAGCACCCAGGTTCAAGGCCTTTAAGGATAGGTTAACTGCTTTTTTGTGGGAATGCATCTGATGATTTCAAGTGCAAGCCTTTGTTAGTGTACTCAGTACTGTGCTGAAAACCTGCATGCACCAAAAGGCAAACATAAGCAACATTTGCACCAAAAGGCAAACATAAGCAACATTTGCACCAAAAGGCAAACATAAGCAACATTTGCTTGTTGTTTGGTGAGCAAATAAGAAGGCCTGGGTAACAAGGGTGCTATTCAATGACTGGTTGCAAAACAGTTTTATGCATGAAGTGAAAGAATACCTAGCGAAGAAGAATCTCAACTTCAAGGTCTTATTGCTTTTGGATAATGCCCCCAGCCATGACCCAGGAACACTGCAATTCAGCCATCCTAATGTTGAGATAATGTTTCTACCTCCTAACACCACATTGGTCCTGTAACCTATGGACCAAGCAATTATTAAGACATTCAAGTCTTGTTACACTTGAAATGTCTACAGGTGTGCAACCCAAGCTATAGACTCTAATACTTTTAACAATTTGATGCAATTTTGGAAATCATACATCAAGGACTGTATCGATGTCATCAAAATGGCATGGGATGAGGTGAAAGTGTCTACCATGAATGCATGGGCTTTCTAAGAGTTGACAAAGAGATTGCTGAAATTGTGAAGTTTGCTAGAGAAATTGGAGGGGAGGGGTTTGATGATATGAGAGACAAAGAAGTGGATGAGCTGCTGGAATCCCATTACCAAGAGCCACCGAATGATGAGCTTGAAGCGCTGATAGTGTAGGGGTTGTGAAGTTTTTCACAAAATCCCACATTCAAGCAATAGGCTTGGACTAGGGTCCCAAGTTTCCTTATTAATGGCCCATTGGTCCTTTGATCCCATTTGTATTTGCTGTGGGCCAATCCCTTGTATTTTTTTTTCTGTGTCCCTTCCAGTAAATTTGTTAAGTTTTCTGGTTCATTCCTTTTAACCACTCCAGCAGTGGATTAGTCATTGCAAGGGTTTTCAAGTTCTATCTGGTTCTCTGGAGTTTTGTTAAGCAAATATTGTTTAAATCTAAGCTTTCTCCTAAGTTTTTCTCTCCCCCAACAGAAGTCTAGTTAAATATTAAAAGTGTTAATATTGTTTGCGTCTGGAAGATACAGCATTAATTACTGTTGGAAAGCCTATTAAGATATTTTATTTGTTAAGAGTGTTATGATTTTTATCAGAGTTTACTAGACCTTAAAAATTGCCCAGAGTGAGTGTTGTTAATGATTAAGATAATTGTTAGATAATGATTGGTAAGCTTTCAAATTGTAATAAGTATGGGCATGTGTTATATATTTAGCCTGCTTAGAATTAGACACCAGATTTTTAGTTATTGCCAGTTTGCAGTGCTTGCTTGAGCCTTGGATTTCTGTTAACCCAATCCTGTTGTTTTGTGATTCACTCTTGCAACTAGCCATAGAACCCATTATTATCAATATAGGATCCCAGTTACCTTATTCCAGAGATTTGCTTGTTGCTCATGCTTGGTTTTGGCACTGCTTACAGGTTCATCAAGTAATATAGGATATGTTTGTCATGATTGTCAATTTTATTTATATTTACTATCTTTATTTTTACATTATTTGTATTTATTCTGAGCAGTTTATTCTTTCAAGTGATTAAGTAAGTTGTGATTCCAGTTTGTTTATTAATTGTCTGTTAATTTATTATTATTGATTAATTGTACCCTGTGCATGTAACTAATAATTTTGTGTTGTCTAGGCAACCAGTTGGAACCAGTGGGAAGTCCACCAACTAGCTCAACTGGTCCAGATACATCAAGTTTAGATTGTGGATCCAACCTAGTTAGACCTACAAACTCCATTGGAGTTGCGTCAGCTACAGTTGGCCACTCTAGGTCTGCCACCGCAATCAGGCTTGTGAACCAGACTTATTTATTATCTAGCCATTTACTTAGAAATCTGGTCACAGGTCAAGTTTGGAGTGTAGCTGGGCTGGGATAAAGTTTCACATAGCTACTTTAAACAAACCATTTCCTGTGCTTGTATCCTATTGCTTTCCATTGTTTTTCTCTGCTGAACCTCACTAATAATTATTTGTTTTCCAGAGTTTTTCTGTTAATTGTGACATATTGCCAGTGTTGTGTGTTTATACCTTTATATTAAAAATTTTATTTATTCTAGCCATAATAAAATGGATAAAAAAATAGGTCAGTTTATTTCTGATAGGTTTGCCTTGGAATTCCAGTTCCTTTCTTGGACCTTGAGTGATTGGGGTTGTTTTCATGTGGAGATGAAGATCTAATAGATAGATTCTTGGGAACAAGCTCACAGTCAACATGTGGATTGAACTTTACTAATCTCCTGGAAATAGAGCGTTGATGTGAGAGAATCCTGACCAGAATAAGAAGTTGATTTGTTTAGAATTTATAATTAGCGTAAGGATCTGAACTAGACTATATAAGTGATTGGTGGTGGAGTGCAGTTGACATAGGATCCAGAACCTAGTGTGTATGTGTGTCCATCATCATACTAAGAAAGTTGGGTGTAAGGAAAATTAATACCCAAGAAGATTTATTGTCACAAATCCAGAAACTTGAAAGGGTGCTGGGTGGCTTGAAGACACTAATACTTGGGGACTATGGCCTACTCAGCCACCATAGCAATAGCATTTAGTGGCAGTGAAAGTGATGATGATGCTGAAGAGAATGAACCTGCTAAGCCTATCCAACAGCAAAGACTGTCTGATTTCCTCTGCAAGGCAGACAAGCTGGCAGAATTTGGTGTAGACATGGATCCCATAATGGAGAGAAGCCTTAAATTTAAAAGAGGACTTGATGTACTCTTAGCACCCTACAGGGTAATCTTGAAAGTTTTACGGGGGAAAGCCAAACAACAAAAAAATCACTGACTTTATAAAACCTAAAGCATCCATTCCAACTCCCAGTGATCCCTAACCATCAACTTCTGCATCCATTTCAATAGAGTTTGAGTTCAACTTTCCGATGATCCTGATGATCCATCAGCCTCAAACAATTAACACTCAGCCTCCAAATCCATCACCATCATCATCGGAGGTCATCATCATTCATAGGCAAGTTACAATAAAATACTGTTTTCATTTAATATATTTTTATTTATCATATGTAAATATCATTATGTTTATGATTTTATTATGTTCTTATTTCATATACAATATAGGTAGAGAAATTCATTTGTGTGAATAAAAAATCTATGTATCTAAATGCAGTGCCATAAACCCTCAATTTAACAGACTAATACGGGAGAAAGGGCATCTGTTAATGCCAGCAGTCCATTAAATCCAGATGTTTATTAATGATCTTATATACTATATCTAATAGCAGCAATAAAAACACAAACAAAAATTAAAAATATCCAATAACACCATACAGTACAGTATATACCTAGCTACCAGTACTGTATATTATGAGCACCAGTAAACAGAAAATACACCAACTATAATAAAATACCAACTGTAAACATTATTGTAAATATTTTACAGTAAAAACTTAAATAATGAGCACAATTAAAGAGTACATATCTAATAGCATGGTTGATAACTTCCATTCACTTTATATGTTAATAAAGCAAACAAACACTGAATTGAAAGAAAAACTAGAGATGTAAAGACCAGGGCTGTGGAGTCGGAGTCGGAGTCAGGAGTCGGTCAATTTTGAGTGGAGTCGGAGTCGGTGCAAATCCTTCAATTATAACCATAGCAGCCTAGGCCTAGCTCAATTTTATGAATAAAATAGATTTAACTTAATGTTTTAATATATAATATAATATATAAATAATATATAATATATAACATATAAATATATAAATAATATATAAATATAGTTGCTTATAATTAATAAGGATTCTAATTAATTAATTAACATAATTAATAATAAGGAAATTTAAAAATTTTGTACTAGCAACCCTAAATCTTTTTCAGATTTTTAGATTTCAATTTGATAATTTTGATAAGCGTCACTGAAAGAAGATTTAATGGAAACAATCCTTTTTTTAAGAACAAATTCAGTTTAGGTTAGTACATTTTGTTACGGATGTTTATAATAATACAAAAACATCTTATTAATTTGCTAAACCAATAATAATCTTATTTTGTTTAAGTTTCAATCAGTTTGTATTTTGGGATTTATTGTAATTTTTGAATAAAGAGAAAAAAAGCCATTAAGGCATAGTTACAGCCACTAAGTAACCTGATGAGTCATGTGGTGGTGACGAAATGCCTTGTTTATGAATCTCCATTGGCCTAATAAAGCCAATCATAATCAATTTGGCCTTAACATTCCATCAGAGTCGGAGTTAGAGTCGTAATTATACAAGTCAGATTTCTGGAGTCGGAATGTTAAAATTTTTGGAGAGTTGGAGATGGAGTCGGCAAATTTTATCACCAACTCCACAGCCCTGGTAAAGACAATGCTCTATCATGGAATGCAGTCACCAAAACAGAATGGGCTCATGATGGTTCATGTTGACTGAAGCGCAAAATGTGCAATAGATCAGATGTTGGGAATGTTGGACAGTGTCCATTGTTTCCAAAGTCCGTTGAATGGAGGTCTGTTAAATCGAGGGTTTACTGTATTAATTGGAGACTTTACATGGCCACATTCACATATTCCCATTTATCCCATAAGGTATCAAGTTTTCCCAATGTAGATTTACCTAATGCACCATTCTTGAGGAACCTAACCCCACATTGGACAAGGGTTTACTGTATTATAAAAATAAATTTAAAATTCAATTTTCATATGAAATGAGAATTTATTATTAAAAGTTGTTAAAGTTCATGAATTATGTATTAATAGCTACAGTACATTTTGTTATATGCTTCAAATAAATTCTGCTCAATTACACATTTTCTTTTGATAGCTACTTCTAAAGACAAAAATTCACCAACTCAGTTAAGTCATATGACACTGACAGTGAATTGTGGGAATGAATTAATAATTCATTCATTCATTCTTAATTTGTCTACTACATGTTTTACAAAAGTGAAATTAAATACACACTTTTAAGCAAGATTTTGCTCTGAAACTGATGCATATTTCATTTTTAGGTAGCATATAACAAATAAAATAACTTTCAGTACTAACAATTTTAACATTCATTCAAATATATATATAAAGGCTAATATTTTCATTAAGACCAGATTACACTAGATTAGGTGGTCAGTTTAGATTGGTTTATTTCCCATATGACTAATTTTGGCCAATCATAATATAACAAATTTCAACTGTAAAAAAAATTAGTCCCCATGAAACTTAATATTTACCTAAATAAAACACACACAAAAATAAGCTGAAAATAATAGCCATCAGTAAAAACAGTGAATACCATAATGATAAATTTTTATAATAAAGGTTTGCGGATTAAACTTGTTCTTCAGATAAGATTGTGTTTATTCAAGCGTAATGAAAGTTAAATAAAATGAAGTAGGCTTCATTTCCTTTGATGCATGGATATTTGTAATTTAAAACTTTTAAAAATGTAAGCTAGAGATATTTGGTTAAAACTGAATAATAAATTCAGAATGCTGCACTAAGACATGAAATATCAATCCTATTTCATAATTTAATTTCTAATTTTTAATTAATCTTACGGTACCTACATTAATCAGAGATATTAAACAAACTAACTCACTTAAGACTAATTTACCAACTTAGACCTATGTTAAAGACTACTTAAAATTTAATAAATACTTAGTAACTTACCTTCCCTTGTCTCGCAAGATTAGGTCTCAGGTTTGGTTGCATAGTACAGTATATACTGTATATGCTATTAAGCTACAAGACCTAGAAGCCTCTGAAAGTTTGGGGTTATAAATTGCTGAAGAACAGTTTATAAACTTCAACATATAGCTATTGTATAAAGATATAAGGCAAAGAGATATGGGTTTAATCCATGTTAATGACAGTAATCAGCCAATTCTTAAAATATATTTGGGATTATTCAAATAGCTTAAGAGTTTCTAACAAGTGAGAAAATTCTGATTTCTTATTTTTTTCTCATGTTATTATGAAGTCTACTTAAACTCTAATAATTCATAGGGCCTGCAAAATATTTATTTATTTATTATATTTATCACTAACATATCCTTGGTTTACTTTAAGAACTTGGGTGATTTTGTTGGATCATACAAATGGTCATATGTGGGTCATTTCAGCCCAATAAACTAACTTGGCCCCATTCTTTTGAGTAAATACTTCCCTAAATAGGTATTACTTGTTAATAGTAATCCAACTATGCAGGACTACTATTAACAAAACTAGGTCATTTTCAAAGTTCTTGTGTGTTTCACAGGAACCATAGTAAAGTTAAGCCCAAGCCAAGTGTTAGTGATAAGGATGCAGGTCCAAATAAAGTTAAGCCTGATGAATGACACAAAGTCAAAGGTCAGTCAAGAAATAGGATTAGAGAGAATAGAAATCATGTTGTAGCAACTAGTAGAGGCATTCCATGTCAAGTGTAGGTACACACCTTATGTCAGGTCATCTCACTGATTTTAATGATCTTTTGGTGTGATAGTTGGGTATGATGAGTAATGAAGCGTGACCAAATTTTAGCCACTTGGGTCAAATAGTTTGGGAGTAATGACCCCCCAAATTTGGGGTCAGCAGCATAACCTCATGATTTTGAAAGGTCATAACTCAGGATCTAATGGATGGATTTTAATGATTTTGGTGTCAAAATGCTCAGAAAAGACAGCAGAATAACTTTAATTTTATGCACAGAGTGCGTACATTCTGTTAAAAAAAAGTTGCATTTATATTTCACCTTTGACCTTGACCTCAGGTCAGAGTTCAAAATTCAAGGTCATGAAAATTGGCATAAGTAAAGACCTTTAGATGAAGCATATTCAAGCAAAAAATTGGAGTGGGATCTCCATGGGTTTGCTTTCTACAAGCATTTGAAATTGTGCATGTTGAAAATTTTGAGCATTTTATTTAAGATAACTTCACAAATAGTTGGAACCTTAGAGAGGGATGAAGAGCAGCCAGTGAACACTGAAGATGAATTGGCTGAAGTTCTGGACCTGAGACAAGAGCAGCAATCAAGCAATGCCTTAGTCATCCGGCCAAGAATAAAAAGCTCTCCCCACACAGGCCCATTGTCAGCTCTTGTGGATACAGGTGCTGCAGTCAGTTTGATGTCAGCTTCATGTTACCATCAACTTCCCTCTGATAAATTCCCACTAAAGGAAGTACCTCTCAAGGGGATTAGGGGTATAGGTAAACACATTGTACCAGTTCTGGGTGGTTGTACAGTCACACTCATGTTTCCCAATTTTGAAACACAACCAATTGAGTTTGTGGTTGTGAGAGACCATGTCTCAGACTTTGATCTGATCTGTGGGGTAAACATGTTACAGACTGATAGTTTGCTTCCTGACTTGGCTAAACGAGAACTCCTCACTCGGAAGGGAAGCCAACTTATCACAGTTGCCCAAGATGCTCAACAGCCACTTCCAACCAGCCTTGAATGTGAAAGTGTGGAAGATGTTGAAGTTGCACCCCGCACCTGTCAAATGATAGAGGCATGTTTCCGCCTCCAAGGATACAACCCTGATCATGAGTTAACTTATTTGGAAAGTAACTCCTCTGTAAAAGATTTGATTATACAACCTGGATTAATGAATGTCACAGAAGACAACTTTTTGGTTGCGGTATTCAACCTTGGAGACTTCTCACAGAAGATCTCCAGAGGAAACTTAATTGGGAAGGCTATGAAATTGCAGGGTAAGGACTCACTAGTACATCTGGTGGACTTCACTGACAGTTCAAAAACTTCTAAAAATCAGGAGGACTGGACTTCACAAATGATGGTTGATGCTTTTGAGTTGACAAATACATCTCTCTCAGCAGAACAAAAGGACCAGTTAGTCCAGTTGTTGCTGTGCCACCAAGGAGCTATTAGTCATGGTGATGGGGATGTTGGCCACACAACCATTATCAAGCATCAGATTGAAACAGAACACAGGCTTCCAGTCCATATCCCAGTAAGGCGAGTCCAAGGACCTGTACTGCAGGACATTGAAGAGCACTGCCAACAGCTGGAGGAAGATGGTATCATCAGACGAAGTTTCTCCCCATACTCTGCACCTGTCGTGCCAATTAAGAAAAGTGATGGGTCAATACGGTTATGCATTGATTATCGAGAGCTCAACAAAATAACAAAACGAGATTGCTTTCCATTACCTAATTTGATTGACACTCTTCAATTTGCATGGAATGCAATACTTTTCTACCATTGATTTAGTCAAAGGGTATTATCAGGTTGAGATGGAGGAATCCAGTGTTGAGAAAACTGCATTCTCCACCCCTCTTTCCCATTGGGAATTTCTCAGAATGCCGTTTGGGGTGAAAAATGGTCCAGCTACCTTTCAACGAGCCATGATGATGGCATTATCTGGGATCCCATGGACTCAATGCATGGTCTACCTTGATGATATAATGGTAGTAAGCCGCACCTTCCCTGAACATCTTGAAATTCTGGGAAAGGTCTTGCATGCCTTGGAATCTAATGGTTTTAAGATCAAACCCTCAAAGACTGAGCTTTGCCAAGAGGAAGTGACATTCCTGGGACATCAGGTGTCATCCAAGGGGATGGTCCCACTGGTAAAGAACCTAGAAGGTATTGCCAAGTTTCCAATCCCAAACACCATCAGAAGACTCCGCCAATTCTTAGGGATGGTTAATTTCTATCGCCGACACATCCAAAATTGCTCAGAGATAGCAAAGCCTCTTAGTGAACTTACAGGCCGCAAGACGCTGACTTGGACAGCGAGTTGCCAGACTGCGTTTGATAAACTAAAGGAGGCCTTAGTTAGTCCGATCTTGTTGACATACCCTGATAGGTCAAAGGAAGCTAAACCCCTACAGCTCCATGTAGATGCTTCTAACATTGGAGCTGGGGCTTGCTTGTCCCAAGAGCAGGAAGGAAATAATAGGCCCATAGCCTTTGTTTCAACCACATTCAATAGGGCTGAACAAAAGTACTCAACCACTGAACGAGAATTAGCTGCTATTCGATGGGCTGTGAGGACCCTAAAACCCTTCCTTTATGGAATTAAAGTTAAAATTTTTACTGATCATCAACCTTTAACCTTCCTTTACAATATGCCATTAGTAAATAACAGAGTTGCTCGCACACTGGAAGAGCTGAGTAGCATTGAATATGAGCTAGTGTACATACCTGGGAAACAGAATTGTATCGCAGATGCACTATCCAGGTCTCCAATTGACAATTGTCAAGAATCATTGGATCAATATGACAACCGATCAAATGCCACTCCAAAAGGATTCATAAAGACTGAAGTCCCAGGGGGAGGAGATTCCCTCTTTTATTGTCTATCCTTGTGGAGTAGTGGCACAATGGATCATCATACGGAAATCAGAGAAGCAACAGTAGCAGAACTAATTAACAGGCGAAATAAGTATGGGATCTCTTCTGATAAAGCTATCACCCGTCAGCTGAATCTGATGAAACATGTTGGTCAGATCCCAACCCCACGGTTGATCCAAGTTTATAGTGATATGAATAAGGTAGAGATTTGGGTATATCATGGAGATCGAGCTCCCTTAAAGTATGGTTCTGACAACTACCATGATCGGTGTTATCTGCAGTGCCTCGCTGGGATCCATTACAATTGGTTAAACCCTATACACCTACCTGGTCAATCAAATGATAAGCCTTCCCCTGAAATTCTAAATGTGAATAGGGAAACTGATAGCCCCTTTGAAGAATTTACACTGCTTGATGATAGCATGGAGGAGGACCTTGCACCTGACACAGAGGCTAGTGGGGAGGGGAATCTACCACCTGATAACCTTACACCACAATTGGAACTGACATCAGTTGTGGTGGACATCTGTCCAGTGATTCCTTTGAGAGAAGGAGAACAACTCCCAAAAGAAGGAGGGGCATTGTCCCTGGAAGATGTCATAACCTTACAAAAACTTGACCCTCACCTATGTCGCCTTAAAAAGGGGATTAAGCAACAATGGACAGCGAAACGATATACTGGAAACCTACAACCATATAAACGAGATCATCAGCAATTGGTAGTTATTGATGACATCATTTACCATAGGGGAAAAGACCACCACTTGCGTTGTGTTGTTGCCAAAGGTGTTGCTATAGATTGGGCTGTCATTTTTCACAAGGAGTTTGCTCACTTAGGGCGAAATAAATTGCTTGCCCTATTATTGGAACATTTTTGGTACCCACAGCTGCATCGCATAGTGACTGAGATAGTCACTTCTTGTGTGGAGTGTCAGAGAGCAAAGATTACCAATATTCTCCACACACCACCTGTGTTTAAGATTGTAACCCAACATCCTTTTGAGTTGATTGCAGCAGATCTTATCTCCTACCCTATCTCTCAAAAGGGGAATGTTTGTGCATTGGTGGTGGTTGACCATTTCTCTAAGTGGTTGTCCGTGGTCCCACTGCCCAATAAACGGGCCTCTACTGTAGCACAAGCATTCAAAACTCGAGTATATCCATTTCTGCCCAGGCTGCCTGAAAAGCTACTCAGTGATAATGGGCCTGAGTTCACAGCCCAGGAATTTGAAGATACCTTGCTTGAACTGGATATACTCCATGTAAGGACTTCTCCCTATTGCCCCACATCCAATGGGGCTGTTGAGCGAGTAAACAGGACACTAACCCAATATTTGCGGATGAGTTTGAACCAGGTTGAGACCTGGGATGACCATCTGCCCAGGGTGGTATCCATTTACAACAATACCAAGCATCAGGAGACTGGTATTTCCCCAGCAGCCTGTCTCTTATCCCAGGCTCACATCTTCCCTCAGGGCCCTAGGATAGACCACCATCAGCTTCAATATCGGGATGAAGGCCACCCACGGTTCGAACCCTATCACTTAAACCAGCTGGTGGGGCTGAAAATACACTATCCTGGCAACCTGAGCATCAATAAATTCAAACCTCGGTATGCTGGACCATATTGTATAATTAAAGTGAACCCAAATGAAATTACTTATCAAGTTCAGTCAATGAACCCTCAGGAACCCACTATTTATAAAGTTCACCACAAACATCTGAAAAAGTGGAATGTGGCTCCACCATATCTTCAACAGAACCGCTACTACCAAAGGCTTTTGGGAGATGCCCATTATGAGGTTGAATTCCTACCACAACCTACACCTGTAGAGATGAGTAAGGGTCCATCTCTAATTGAAGAACCAAGCCATGATGAACCATTCTTTAAGGGTTTTCGCTTCAACCCATTACCTGTGGAGCGTCTGAGAAAAATTCAGCAGACTCTAGATCAGACTCTCCACAACCTGTATCAGTTGGAAGAGAGATTTCATGAACAGCCACCTCCCAGCAGAAATTCTTTGAGACAAGATAAGACAAGTGGGGAGGATAAAGTTAATGGGGACATAGAGAATAGATGCCCAGTAGCAATCTCATCCTTTGATTCAGGGCAGGAACTACCTTCCTCTGAATTGGAGCCAGTGAAACAAAGTCCCCTAACGTCTTTTCGATTTATTGCTACCAATAATCAATCATATTTAGTGGCTGTGGAACCTGAAACAGACTTTGCAGTGACACAATCTCCAGAATCTTCAGAAATGACAAGTGAGTTCGAACTTAGTGGCCTAGGAGGAGGACTGAGTCCAACTGATCAGCCAACTCACGCAAGGCGACGAGGGTCCCTCACTCTGGAACCATTCTCTGGTGTATTAAAGTGGGTAAAGAAAACATCATTGACACCTTCAAAAATTGATTTTAGAGGGTTCTCACCTGAATCTCAAAACCTGCCTTTACCAGTTGTTACACAAGTAGGTACCCTCAAGAAGATGGGGAACCGACCATTCACAAGGTCACAGGGCAGATCTCAGGAATTGCTTAGGGTACAAAGTTCCCCACTTGAGAGGAAAACTAAAAGTAAGGTTACTGATTAGGTTAAGGTAAGATATGATTTGTAAAGTGTATTAAAGTCCCATACTATCACTCATCACTACTTATATACTTAGAGATAAAAATACCTGTGTTGTGCACCCCACAACAAGTGGGGAGGAGTGAGATGGTATGGTTAACTAAAAATGTTTTTCTTCTCTTTTTAATTGATAATAACAGATTTGAAATTCTCTCAATATAGAGAATGTTAAAAACTGAGGCAATCATATGCCTCAGTATAAAAGCTTTGAAACTCTCTCAGTATAGAGAACAAGAAGCAGCTTGAGGCAATCATATGTCCATTTCAAGAGACGGGAAAGCATCTCACTTCTCCTTGATGGTGTGGTAGGTGATCCAGTCTTGTTTTTACCATTGGTGTTTTGTATTGCTTAACCATTAGCTATAAGAACCATGTCTCACATATTTGGATCACTTAAAATTATCATGTAAATATCATAATCATTTCTGAATGCCTGATTTCCTTTATAAAGACCGTGTTGAAAAACCTAACTTCAGTTATCAATATGCATCACAATGGATTTTGAGCTTTCTCAGGCTGTGAACTAAATTGTACCTTTAACTGCCTTATGAGCAACATATTAATGCAAATACATATCCCAAAATTTTAGACCATTAATTATCATTGTCAGTTTTGCTCCCTTTTCTGGCATCATTGCACTCATGGATTCCTGTGAGTCCACTGATGACAGTGCTAGGGGGATAATCTCTAAATGTTGTTGGTTTTTTTTCTTTATCAGGGATTTGTTTTTGGCTGGGACATTTGCTTATTGAAGTGAATTTGGACAAAGCTTTTTCTTCCCCAATGCCTGCACAAATGCTGAAGCCAGTGTTCACATATTTTTTTGTTATAAACATTGCTTTTGTGTGTACTGATTGAGCCAAGAATACATTTAATGATTGTGAGATGAAGTGGAGTTTAAAATGACACATCTGGGACTTATCAGGTTTATACAATTTGGGTAACACTCATTGACCTTACCCTAGTAACTAATATTCTTTGTTTTTTTTGCATTAGTTATGTAAGTTATTTTTTTTCTGTAAGTCTTGTCTCCTTTGTGTGGTAATGGGCTGGTGATGGCCAATAATTTAATGGTTTTATTTTATGTTGACATTTTTGTGTGTGGTATGGGACTAATGATGTTTGTTTCTTTTGTTTTGTAGTAATAATTTTTTTCAAGTGCTTAGTTGGTTCTGAAAACACATTGGTGTATGATCAATAAAATTGTTCAGATCTTCTTTAGTTACCTGTAAAAACTTGCCTGCTGATGCAGTTAACCTTGTAAGTGTTATTATTGTTTCGTTGATTAAATTAAGCAAAGGACATTTTACTTTTCTTAAATCCTCCCACCATAAGCCGAAGAGTAAGTCGTTAAAAGAGGCAGACTGGCTATGCCCAGAGATCTTAAAGGTGAGAACCCAGTTTCAGATTGGTAGGAGCTGCCTATCTGACATAATCTCAACCACACTAAAATTGGTAACTTGCTCACCTCATTTCTCTCATTCTTAGCAGTGCAGGTGGTGCTGAAGTCAAAGGATTTTTTATTAAGGCCCTCTGGGTGGTTCTCACTGGCAGCTAAATCTCCCATCTCGCAACCAGCCGCAGCTGCCGTGACCCCACTAACAGAGTATCCGGTAGGTGAGTAACGCAAACGCATCTTTACACAGATACACTTACCGGCATCGCGCCCCCGTTTCAACGCCTAGACATTTTTATAAAAAGCTCTGACTGTATTAAGAGAACTGTAATCATTAAGGATGGACAGATGTTTTATTTATTCTTGTCATCAGTATTGTGTTGATTTAATATAAAAAGTGTTGCTGGACTGGTTTAGGGGTGGGCCCTGGAGGGCTTTCCATTTTTTTTTGTATATAAAATATTATTTGTAATGTGTTATCATCATATTATGGCAGATTTTCATACAGGTGTTAATTTTCTGTCTTGGCCTATATCTGGCATATCCAGCCGGATATGACCCATATCCTGCTGGATACCAGATATTTCATGATATCCAGCCGGATATCCGGTGCACCCCTAATTATTTGTGACAAAAGTCAACCTTCTTGCTATTTAGGAGTGTGTGATCAATGCCCTCAACCTGATTCACTAAAGAAAACTCTTCTTACATGTTACAAAGAAAAATGTATTGATGAAATCCAGTACAAACAGTGGACAACAACAGATCGATCTCAGCTGGACTATGGTGTTCAAAATTTAGAAGACTTCCTAGATACCTTTATTTCTCGACTAACTCGACTAAGGCATCATGATTTCATTGCCAAACAACAAGCCAAGTATTTAGAAAAAGAAAAAATGAACTGGATGAAGGTGATTTTTTGGTGATTGGGGACTTTTCCGAAAACTATTCCTTTGTAGTCCAAGATTGTGCTCAAGGATTTCACTGGAATAATTGCCAAGTGACTCTTCATCCATGGGTTTATTATTACAAAGAGCAAGAAAAAGTAAATCACAGCTCTCTAACTATTATTTTTATTATTTTTTTTTTCCAGATTTACCGCCGATTCGTACCTAAAGAGGTGGTACATATCTCGGTGAGGCAGTGAGTGGGTGATGTTACTGTGCTGGGGGTGGTAGACCAGGGGAATGAGTAAGGGTCAGTCAATGGATAGTAGGTAGGAGGGGTACGGTTTCAGATGCAATGGAGCAGATGGGAGTGAGTAGGGAAGAGGAGAACCACTTCCGCTGAAAAGTGAGGGCCATCAGCAAGTATGGATCGTAAGCAGTTGGGTATGGGGTTTTTGGCCGAGAGAGGGAAACACCTGCGATGGAGAGCGGACAGCTTTGAGCATTCCACCAGGTGGTGTAAGACAGTGATAGGGGTATGGCAGGTAGGGCAAAGCGGGGCTGGCGAGTTCGCCATAAGGTGTCCATGGGTGATGCGGGTGTGACCTATGCGGAGATGGGCTAGGATTACTTCTTTAAGTGGACTATTGTGGTTTTCGGGGATCCATTAGTTGATGAAGGTGGATGGGTAAAGGTGTAGGTGCTAGGAGGTTGGAGTGTGAAGGGAGATCTGGAGTTCGCGAAATTGAAGGCTGGGGCGGGAAACATGGCTGGCTATCTACCATTCACCAGGGAAGGAATCGGTTGGCCTGTTGAACCCGCGGAGGTTGCGGGGTCGAGTCGGCCGAGCGAGACCAGAAGCGTGATCACGGCAGACAGAGAACATCGTAGCTGAGCGGGTCAGAAATACCTTGACAGGCTTCTATGGTTGGGGACAGGGGGGGGGGGACATTAACCCCTAAAGCGGCGCTACCCCGCCTGTCTGGGGTCTCACAGCGGACCCTAGGCGGTGACAGGGGGTACCAAAAGACCGGGTGGGAGGACGTACTCAGGGTAGTTGATACGGAGGGGGCTGGGGATGTTGGGGGGTAGGTACTATGGGGGTGGAAAGAGGTGAATCGGAGTGGTCTCATGGAGGGTGGAGAATATGGCACCAAGAGGCAAGGGCAGATTCATGAGACTCGTGGGCGTGGGCGCGGCCGAGCTTCCATCGGTCACACCGTGCAGCCGCACCAGAGCCGCATCCACTGGATCCACAGGGCTGAGTCTCGTCATACGGGGCGGGTCGTGGATTTCGGCCACTATTGTCAGAGTCTGTGGGGGTAGGGCGGTGGGACTTCTGTGATGGGAAGAGATGGACATAGTAGACGTGGTGGGTGGTGTAAGGGTCCGAGCCGTCTTCTTGGTCCTAGGGGAAGAGGGAGAGACATTGGAAGGCCGGAGGGTCTGGCGACACGCTCCGGCATCTCCGCCTCGACGGCTTGCTCCGGGCGGCAGATTCGGGCGTGTACAGGGAGTACTAGGAAGGCAGGGTTTGAGGTGGCTGGGACCCGGGTGCCCTGGTCCAAGACTCCTGGGGGATTCGTGGCAGGTGAGGTGCGGGAAGAAGAGGAACGGTGGGGGGACAGGGGACCGTCGGGTCCTGCGAGGAGTTGCATTGTGGGGAACAGGGGGCAGTGGCTGGGGGGGGGGGGGGGGGGGGTTCGGCGGCAGGCCAGGGCAGCGTGCCGAGATGACAGAGCCAAGAGCAGCGGCATAGGACACCCCCGGCCTCACCTCCCGACTCCGCACCCTGTCTCGTGCCTCACGGGGGCTAAGGAAGTCCGACACTTGTAGGCCGCAGACCTCCTTCTCGAACTTGTAGAAAAGGCATTCGCGGGATGAAGAGGGGTGTGCGCCTTCACAGTTGGAGCATTTGGGTGTATTGGGGCACCTGTCAGGGTGAGCAAGTCGTCCACAGTGCACACACAATTGATGCAGCTGTCGACAAACGGAGCTGACGTGTCCGAATTTATTGCATTTGAAGCAACGGGTTGGGTCTGGGACGTATGGGCGGATAGAAAACTCGCATGAGGCGCGGTCTCCCATACCCCATACAATATGGCCAGGGGGGATTAGTGTGTTAAAAGTAAGGAGCAGACGTGGGGTGGGGGAGGGGGTGCCTCCCTGTCGGGATGTGAAACGATAGATCTTAGTAACTCCTTGGGGTGCGGGTCCTCCAGGAGCTCGTTCACTGCGACCGACAATAGGCGGGTGGCGTAAATAGTGCCCTGACTCTGGTTCAGGCGAGGGTGTGGGGAAACGGACACCGAGCATCCAAGGACCTCAGTGATGGAGAGTAGGGCTTTCGTCTCTGCGGCTGAGCGTGATTTTACGAGGAGGGAGCCATCCCTCTGTGGGCGTACATCATAGCGGCTGGAGTTGCTGTAGGTTCGGATCGCCTGGAACGTCCATTCAGAGTTGTTCGGGAGGGACCCAGATGTAGGCCGAATCATCAGGAATTTGTGGATACTTGGAAGGGAGAGGGAGGCTGTAGAGTCGAAATGTACTGGGATATTCAACGGTCGGTAGGATGGCCGTGAATGCCGGCTCCCCCGTCCGCCGCGAGGCTCTCTCCGCGGGGAGGTGGGCTGATGGCGGGTGAGGGGGGCATATGGGGAGAGCAAGAAGCCGTGTTGTGGGGGCAAGTCCTCGGTGGAACTTGACTTGCCCGAAGGTGGCTGAAGTGGGCTGGGGCGAGACCCCTGCTCCAGAGTGTGTAGGTCCAAGGGCGTAGTCGAGGGACGGACTGGGGTCGGCAACGGAAAAGGAGAGTGCAAGCGTTCCGCTTCCACAGGGGGGTCAACCCCATTAGGTTGCGTTCTTCCAGTGGTAAAGGACTCGAGGGCCTGGTTGCCCACCACCCGAGTGTTGAGAGGAGTAGTAGTCCGGGAATGAGAAGCAGTAGTCGTAAGCCAGGGGGTAGAAGTGTCCATAGCAAAACAAAAAAGAACTTCATCCCCCGCGCGCATCCAGCCACCACCGACTCCAACAAGGGAAAGGCGAAGTGTGGGCACACTTGGTCCCACCGCCGATAGATGTCACGCAGGGGAGATACACCCGCACCCAGTCCCTGTGCCTGAAAGGTGGCCACTCTCATCCAACGCGCAGTGAAAAGTGGCAGGGACAGGGTTTGGGTTTGGTTGGAAAGCGACAAGGGTGCAGGGCAACCGCCTCCCACACCCAAGGGCCAAAATCAAGGTCCAAAGAACAACGCCAAAAAAACAGGGAGAAGTCAGAAAGAATGGGTTAAAGGAGAAAGAAAGAAAAAGAAGCAGGAGATCAGCCGGGTCCCCAAACGGGTCCAATGGTCCACGAGGGGCCGAGGGCAGAGAAAGCCCTTACACCGAAGAAAGGTGTATTCCCACATTCGCCACAGAGGGACGCGCCCTATAGCTCCGGACAAAGCAAAGGGCTCTAACTATTATCTCAGAGTGTAATACACATGATACTGTTGCAGTGCATCTATTCATAAAAGTTTTAATAAATCACCTTAAGTCAAATTTTCAGCTACTAAACAGAATTATCTATTTTACTGATGGATGCGCATGTCAATACAAAAACTGCGAACACTTTTTAAATTTATGCCGCCACTATGAAGAATTTGGAGTTAAGGCTGAGTGGCATTTTTTTGCTACCAGCCATGGCAAGGGACCATCGGATGGTGTCGGAGGAACCATCAAAAGGGAAGCATCAAAAGAAAGTCTTCGTAGGCCATATGAAAATCAAATTCTGTCCCCAAAAGATCTTTTTGATTTCTGTTCCTTAAAATTAACTCAAATGTCTTTTAGCTTTGCAACACAAGAACAATATTCAAATGAGAAAGAATTTTTAGATCCAATTTTATCAAAAGTGAGAACCATACCAGGAACTCAAAAATTACATTCATTCATACCACTGACAAAAAATTGTTTAGAAGTACAAATGTACAGTGCCTCAGTTGAAAGTTGAAAGGAATTTGCTTCCCCCCAACAAGCCACTCAATTAATTGAAAATGTCACAGGATATGTAACAGTGGAGGGTCATTCTCTGTCAGATCAACCAGTGCCTAACACCATCATCTCTCAGATTTTGCTGAAATTTGATTTATAGGGAGTTTGTGGGCCCTGAATCCATTTCTGAAATTATAAGGTCAATCCGACCAACGGTTCAAGAGATATGACCTCAGGAAATTTGAGGTCACTTGCGAGGTCACTAACATTTGGCGACCCATAACTTGGGTAATAATGGTCACAATTATATAAAAGTATATATATTTAGAATCAGAAAATGACAAGGAATCCAAATATGCAAGTTTTAGAACTCTAGGTTGAAAAATAAAAAAGTTACACTGTAACCAAAATTTGAGGTCATGATTTGACCTCTGGGGTATCAAATGAGAATTTTTTTTTTAAATGTAAAAAATGAAGGCATAGGCATTGGCTATTAGAATCAGCAAAAAAAAGTTTGTTTATGTTAGTATTTTTCATGTAACTAACATATAAGTGAACACCATATTCATAAGTTGTGCGTCAATTCTACCCATTTTTTCACACTTAAGCTCATAATTTGACCTATAGAAATTAAAATTACATTTTTTTATAGATATAAAAACAAAGGCAAAAAATGTAAAATTGTATTTCACTGCTAATCTACACTGGCAATAATAGTTATAATAGTGAAAGGGGAAGACCTACTTAGAGGATTCATGTGCTAGCCTAATACAATTTTTGCATGCTTGATGCTCTCATCAATTTCTTTTTGTGGAAAAATGTATTGAATTCTGCTGCCTCCTCTTAGGGTAGGACAACTCATTACAGTTAATATAGATGTCCTGGCACTGCACATGAATCCTTGTTTGATAGATAATAATATGCACTTGATCCTGATGACCCAGAGGGATGTAGAAAGTTCACAGTGAAATCATCAAACTCTTCACAATATTCCTCCACAATTCCATACCAAACTTGCATGTCATAAATGCAGCCAACATACTCTCCTGGTTTGACACATTTTAGGTTACCAAGCATTGCAGGTTCATTAGTAAAATGACTTTTCCTTATTCTTTTCTTTTCTCCAATGCCACTTGAAATGGGATACACCATCCGTTCTTCCTTGTTTAGGGGAACAAATCTATGATATTTCTGAGTTCCAGGAATAGCCCTACTATCCTTGAATCGATGTTCCAACCGTTCTTCTGCATCTTTCAAATCAGCTGTAGTTACAAAGAAAAAATTTATCTTCTTGCTCAAGTTTTCTTCACAAAACTGAAACATGTGTTCTGGTGTAAGAATTTGCCTCTCTGTAGTTCTCTGCAAACTGGCACGAGCAGTAGCTCTTTTCACTGTTCCTCCAATCCCATCACATGCATTTTTGCCATGGGATGTAGCAAAGAAGTGCCATTCACAAGACAGACCAAAATCCTCTTCATGGTAACAGAGATTTGTGAAGTTGTATCTGTTCTTATATTGGCCAGCACATTCATCTGAGAAATAGTGCACCTTCTTCAATTGTGGGCATCTGAATTTAACATATGTCATAAGCTTCAATATGAATGAGTAAACCATTATAGTGTTGTGTTTTAGTGATGCAGATAAGAAACAGACACTAAAATGGCTAAGTTCCTGGTCTGCAGATGATCTATAATAGATGACAAAAGGGTGAACTGTACACTGTGAATTGTCCCAGTGAAACCCTTGGGCAGCATCCTGGACAATGAAAGAATAATTCTCAGAGAAATCACCTACTATAACTACCTCACTCTGAGGTGGTAGTGTTTCTTTCAACTGCTTGAAGTACTGTGATTGTTGCTGAGCAACAAAGTGATGACAAACCATGCGGGATATTTTCATGCTTAGGGATGATAAGTATTCATGAAGTGGCTCCACCTTATCAACCATTGTACAACGGTCAACAGTCACCCATTGCTTGTAAGATATTTCATTTGGAGCGGATTTCACACTGTCAAGTAACTCAAGAAAATCCAGGACACCCTCTTCTCTTGGGCAATCATTGCAAAGTTGCATCATGCAAGTCTCTCTTTCTGTACTGCAGACACTGTAATCCATAAGATCCTTGTATGAAAGACCTCTTTCTCCCAATGCAGCCAGCTGCAATTTTGGATTTTGATGGTATGTGCAGACACAGACAGAATGAGTCCCACCACTACCAGCAAGCACACAATATGATGGCCGTAATTTTGCAAATGTGGAAAATCCTATTTTGGGATTCTTTTCATCATTTTTATATAGTTCAAACATCTCTCTTAAATTCCCGAGGACCAATCGTTTTTGCACCTTCATTGCACCTTCAGCACTGATAACTTTCACGCAATCCTTTTGGCCAGGACACATACGACTAACCTCTTCTGACTCATAGAATCTTCTAACTATATCTTTGTGTTCTTCAGATATCACTTTTCCTTTGCTCATTAGTGGAATCTTCGGAAGGATTCCATGTTCTGATTTAAGTGAACGGCTTCTTTTCACCATGTATGTTGTAGTTTGAAAGAAACTAGCTGTTTTTTCAATTGTGTATGGTGAGAGTGTCAATATTTGTAGTTTGTGATGGTGACATTTGCTCTCCAGGAATGACTGTTTCAATTCATTCATTAATTTGTCTAGATGTTTTTCAGATTTAGTTTCAGGTTTTGAAGTATCACTTACCTCCTCGGTAATTTGAACACCATAACTGAGTTCTAGCCTCTCCTTCAGGTGTTTCTGAGCAGATGATAGCTTACCACGAGCCTTGCGCTTTTTCTGGCTTAATGACAGCCCTTCTGAAAAGAACAGAAAAAAAGGTTTCACACACCTGAATATTAGTAATTAAATATTAATTATAGTACCTTAAATGCTATATAATTGGCTATATAGTAGATCAAACAGACCTTGTAGTAAAGTATAAGTTATTATATTAATTTATTACTTACTTTTTTTAACTGGTGTTTGGTCCAGAAATGCTAGAACTGGTTCAACTGAAGTTGAAGGATTTTCCTTTATCAAGCAATCACTGTCATTGTCCAGATCTTGAATTGAAGAGATGTTACTCAAGCCACTGATAGTAGACGATTCATTTGAATCCTGCTCAGACTCATTGTTTTCAGTGGTACTAAGTATAGTGGGGTTTTTCATTATCAGTGTCCAGCAGTTCACACAAACAATGAGTCTTTTTTCACTCTTCCAGCACATTTTTCAACAAGTACATCAGTCACTTTTCTAAGATTGATTGTTATGCGTTTCTTGTGTTTTTGAATAGGGTCCTGGCAGTATTTCAAGTGCCGAACCATTGTATTTTGATCTGTAAAGATATAGGATTTACAATTAGGTAATATATATTTTTTAGAAAATATATAGCTATACACACTTAATATTTTAGGCCTTGATAGTCTCTGAGGCTCATTAAAACACCATACCCACCAGCCACCCACAGTGCTGGCTGGAACTGTACTAACCTGTAGACAAGGAATTTTGCAACTATCTGTGTTGATTCTGCACTTAGACAAGTAGCAACATGTTTCAACAGGTTTGTTTAGGCTACATGTGAGCTTAGTCTTCCCCTTTCACTATTATAACTATTATTGCCAGTGTAGATTAGCAGTGAAATACAATTTTTATTAAATTCTTGGAGCTTGAGGTCAAATTGATAGCTAAGATATAAAAATTCCTTGAAATGACAAGCAATTTATAAATATGGTGTTCACTTATAAGTTAGTTACATGAAAAGTACCAACATAAACAAACTTTTTATGATTGTTTCTATTAGTCAAGAACTCTGACTTTGTTTTTTATATCTATAAAAAATGTAATTTTAATTTCTATAGGTCAAATTATGAGCTTAAGTGTGAAAAAATAGGTAGAATTGACGCACAACTTATGAATATGGTGTTCACTTATATGTTAGTTACATGAAAAATACTAACATAAACAAACTTTTTTTGCTGATTCTAATAGCCAATGCCTATGCCTTCATTTTTTACATTTAAAAAAAAATTCTCATTTGATACCCCAGAGGTCAAATCGTGACCTCAAATTTTGGTTACAGTGTAACTTTTTTATTTTTCAACCTAGAGTTCTAAAACTTGCATATTTGGATTCCTTGTCGTTTTCCGATTCTAAATATATATACTTTTATATAATTATGACAATTATTACCCAAGTTATGGCTCGCCAAATGTTAGTAACCTCGCGAGTGACCTCAAATTGCCCAAGGTCATATCTCTTGAACCGTTGGTTGGATTGACCTTATAATTTCAGAAATGGATTCAGGGCTCACAAACTCCCTATAAACCAAATTTCAGCAAAATATGAGAGATGAGGGTGTTAATTTCAATTTTTTTTGGTTGATCTGACAGAGAATGACCCTGGAGTATGACAACCACTGGTGGATTGGGTGTGTGATGGAAACATATCCTGGTGAGAGTGAAGTGAAAGTAAACTTCCTTCACCCTTGTGGCCCAAACAAGTCATTTACTTATCCTGAAAATCCTGATATACTTACAGTAGATTTCTCCAACATCCTCACAATCATAAATCCAACAACAGCTACTGGAAGAACATATACAATCACAAAAAAGGAAACCAATGAAGCCAATATGATCCTGAAAAAGTGTCATCTTAAAAAGTAATCAAGAAACTGGATACAAACTTATTGTCAAAAACATATAATCAAAAACTTACAACTGCATGGAAAATGTGAGTATTGCTATTTAAATTGCTTATTGACATGTATGCCTATACAGTATACTGTAACTAACTATATTTTAATAATTACACTTAGACTAATACTTAGAACTGTATTCATATCTTAAATTGTACCGCTTCCTAATACTAAATTATTATTAAATAGCAGAAATCCCTCTAACCCTCTAGTTGTTAGAGCCTGTGACTGTGAATAAATGGTCCTGGGTTAGAATCCTAGTAGCTTAGAGGTTAGAAAACTTATTTTCTCCACAAGCATGTGCCTGATGCCTATGCTTGTTTCTGCCATACAGTAGAATATATAAGATCTCTAAACTAATACGGTATGAAAAAAAAATCTGTTTTGGCACCCTGCATAGTATCTAGGCCTAGGTCCTTCAGAAGTTGGAACGAGGTACACACCTAGGCCTTGGGAGGTAACTAAGGGGTTTAACTACCTACCTTGCTAATTAATTTTTTAAACAACTCCTTATCATGATAATTTTACTTAAATTTTTAATAGGTATAAAATTTATATTTTTCAGGTTCAGCACGGCAATATGAAGTGTTAATTCATCAGAAATACCTGTACAAGTTAGTTATTGTTCAAACTTCAAACAACTAAATTTCGAGTTATTTTTAACTGCAAAAATTATATAGGATTTGTGATAAAAATTATTGATACTTTTAGAGAACCAAATAACTTGTTTGTAAAAATCTTGATGCTTACCTATAGGTATATATCAAATCATGTATGTGTAGCTATATTATAATGTGTATATATATGAACTATTTGTGAAGTTATCGTAAATAAAATAACTCAAAATTTTCAACGTGCACAATTTCAAATGCTTGTGGAAAGCAAACCCATGGAGATCCCACACCAATTTTTTGCTTGAATATGCTTCATCTAAAGGTCTTTATTTATGCCAATTTTCATGACCTTGAATTTTGAACTCTGACTTGAGGTCAAGGTCAAAGGTGAAATATAAATGCAACTTTTTTTTAACAGAATGTACGCACTCTGTGCATAAAATTAAAGTTATTCTGCTGTCTTTTCTGAGCATTTTGACACCAAAATCATTAAAATCCATCCATTAGATCCTGAGTTATGACCTTTCAAAATCATGAGGTTATGCTGCTGACCCCAAATTTGGGGGGGTCATTACTCCCAAACTATTTGACCCAAGTGGCTAAAATTTGGTCACACTTCATTACTCATCATACCCAACTACCACACCAAAAATCATTAAAATCAGTGAGATGAGTGGCAGAAATCACCAAAAAGTGTGTACACTTGACATAGAATGCCTCAGTAACAGGTTTCAGATACTAGGGAATTTAGATGAAGCAGTACAGTGTGAATTTACCATGGTTGCGGACTCTATTATTAGGAATCAAGACAATGAATTTTGCAATAAGGAAGGAAAACCTGTAGAAGAATATGTATTCCAGGAGGTAATATTTCTAGTCACTGAGGTAGTGAAGAAGTTGCCTGAAAACTGAGGTAGGTATAAATGATTTAACAAGCAAGGATAAAGACAGCAGATTTAAGTTGAACAGAAATTCAGTAGTTAAACAGAGATACAGGGAATTGATAGAAACTTTAAAAGGTTAATATTTGGCTGGACACAGGGGCTAATGAGTTGTGTTTCACTAGCACTATTTTTCATGCTCTTTACGATGGTACTAATAATTTTTTGTGGAAATGCAAGATTATAGAAAAAATTACAAGTTACATTTTTATAGTGAATATTTCCTGTTTTGGCTATACTAATATACTTTTTTCATAAAATATTTTTCCTGATTGGCCTATTTTTTCCCTACTCTGCGACTTAATTATTTGGTTGGTTCCTGTTCTGTCTATTTTTTTTCCTAATTGGATTCAGTTTGGTCGTGTTTGTGATAGAATTATGATGTGCTGTTCGTGTGGTTTCTGACTTTGAGAACTTGAAGAGAAAGCATTGGATGTTTTTATCAATTACGGCGTTATTCTCTCACCCTTAACTTGCCAGAAATGTGACAGCGAGTGCCTAATACGAAAAGATTAGAATATATTTAGGTGAAATAACCAATATTAACCTGTTAGGCCAACTGAATGCCCAGTTAGGCCAACTGTACCCCCTTGATGATTGGTTAGGTTAAGTAATGATATTTTTCGTTAGTTTAAACGAAAATGACATGGCCTGAAGTTGAAATAAAAAATATATTTTTCTAGTGTATTTTGGTGCTCTGTTGAAATATAACCTTCATTTCCTGTGCAAATATGACGAAATATGACTCCAAAATAATGTAAACAAATTCTTATTTCTTTACATCTGCACAGGTTGGTTAGGTTGGTTAATTTAGTTAGGTTAACTAGTTTTTTATCAGAATTACATTTTCCTGGTGTAGTTTTCTCTGCTTTGTTGGAATTTGACACACATTTCTTGTGCAAATGAGTAGAAACACTCCATATTTTGGAATGGAAAAAAAAATAGTTTCTATTCATTTGCACAAGAAATGGGTATCAGATTCGAACAAAGCAGAGAAAACTACACTAGAAAAATGTAATTTTGATAAAAAATGTAGCCCCTGTGTCCAGCCAAAAATTTACCCTTTAAAAAAATAGGCAGAGCAAGTATTATGTAGTAGTGATGGGACGATACCAAAATTTTTAACGATTCCAATTCCGATTCCGATACCACTAAAAAGTCTCGATTCCGATACGATTCTCGATTCCGATTCCGATTCTCAATATTTTTAAATAGAATTTTATACTCGTTTTTCTGGAAATTGTCATATTTTACTCTGGTAAGATTAACTATTTACATTATGAGTATGGTAATATAAATTATAAATTATAATAGATTGGTTTAAAAATAAAAATCAACTGTAAGTTGTAACAATTCATTTTAATCTTCTTGATTACACATCATGGATATACATGTTTTAATGTATAGCTACAATACAATAAAAATGAAATTTGTTATCCTCTTTCACTTAAATTTTAAAGTTTACATTGCAAAACTGGTTCAATTAAAAGTTGAAGAATCGTTTTAAGAATCGGAAATCATGGTACAATTCTCTCGATTCCGATTCCGATTCCTGAAAAATGCTCGATTCTTCCGATTCTCGATTCCGATTAATCGTCCCATCACTAGTAAAAAAGTTTTTGGCAACTACTGTCTCGAACCTTCACTGGTCAACTTACACCCGTTATTTCTAGTTCTATTATATTGAGATATTTCGAAAAAGCTATCTCTATCTACATTATCGAACCCATTCATTGTTTTGAAAAACCTGGATTTGGATTAGATCACCCCTTAGCGTCCTAGTCTCGAGTGTAGTCAATTTTAACTCCTTAAGCCTATCCTCGTACGACTTCGACCTAAGGGACGGAATCATCTTAGTTGTTCGTCTTTGAACTCTTTCGATTTTGTCTATATCTTTTCGCATATGCAGATTCCAAAATTGGATCGCTACTCCAAATGGGGTCTAACTAATGATTTATAAAGAGGAACAATAATATCGCGCGATTTGTACTCAAAATTCAGAGCTATAAAACCTAGCACTTTGTTCGCTTTATTGGCCGTTGCTGTACTTTGTTTCGCTATTTTTAAATCACCAGTGAATATAACTCCTAAATCTTTTTCCTGCTCTACGCTTGCTCACTCCTTCCCTGACATACTATACACAAAATTACCGTTCCGCGAACCTATATGTAAAATTTTGCACTAATCGACGTTAAATCAACGATTTTATTTAGATCGTCCTGGATTTTACCTCTATCTTCGTCAATAATCGCCCACCACCCAACTTCGTGTCATCCGCAAACTTTGAAACTGTACTGACTAGGCCGACATCTAACTCGTTAATATATAAGAACAAGCAAGGGGTCCAATACAGAACCCTGAGGAACACCACTCGCTACATTAGCCCAAGACGACTCTGCTCCACCAACGACCACCCTCTGTTTCCTACTTCGCAACCACTCTTCTATCCAGTTTATTACTACACCCCTGATTGTATGAGCCTTAGTTTTTTCAGAGTCCTTTGTGCGGTACGGTGTCAAACGCTTTTTGAAAATCTAAATACACTACATCAACCGCCTGATGACTCGCAAACTTTGGTATTATTATAGTATTACACCCGTCTAACGTCCAGCAATTATTATACATTCATTAGGTAGAATTTTTAATTCTAAGACACTTTTCTTCTATAGCGTTTCCGTCGCAAATGCTTCGTTTTCGAGATATAAACGTTTTTTTGGTGTGTATCTAGTGCGTGTTCGTACGTTCGTTTGTGTGTTCGTTTGTGTTGACGTCACATGTCTGCCCAATCAGAGCGCTCCATCCATTTCGAATTTGAATTAGTTTGCTACCGGAATGGCTTTGTGTGACATGTGTTCGTTCGATTATTACCGCTGTATTGTCGCTTTCTATGAAAATTGAGAAAAAAGTGTTGAGTTTCTGCGTGCTCACGGTGTTCTACCGACAGTAGTGAAGTGTCCACATTGTAAAACGGAGTGTACATATCGTCAAGACCAGAAACTGGTGCGTTGTAGAAAAAGTTACGTTGTACTTAAAACGAAGAAAAGACGGTACTGTGATTATTCTGTCTTAGATTTTAAAGGTAATTCCTGTTTTCCTTTTAGGATAGGTTAGGTTAGGTTTAGTTAAGTTAGGATAGGTTAGGTTGTTAGGTTAGGTTAGGATTAGGATAGGTTAGGTTAGGTCAATTTTGAAGGTGAAATTTGTTTTTCCTATGGTTTTTGATGTGTTTTGAACGAATCTGACCTTCAAAACCGTCGGAAATGACTCGTTTTCTGTGATTTCCCCCACATTGCCGGCTGGGGGGGGGTATCTCAAAAACGAGTCATTTCCGACGGTTTTGAAGGTCAGATTCGTTCAAAACACATCAAAAACCATAGAAAAAACATAAATTTCACCACCAAAGGGAGACGGGTGTAATACTATAAATTTACCCAAACTTTAACCACGCTTTGAAAAAATTCTAAAAGATTAGTTAAGCAAGATTTGTTTCGCCTAAAACCGTGCTGCGTATTTCTAACCAAGTTATGCAATTCTAAGTGTTTGACTATACGATCCCTAATTATTGATTCCAGTAGCTTACCTACAACAAACGTTAAACTGATTGGCCTATAACTTCCCGCCGCACCTATATTGCCTTTCTTAAAGATAGGTGTTACATTTCCTAACTTGAAATTATCTGGTACGCACCCCTCAGAAATAGACGCATTAAAAATCTTTGTTAGCGGCACAACAATGCTTTCTTTTAATTCTTTTATTTGTATGGAATATATGGAATTCGGCCCCGGTGATTTACGCATTTTCATTTTATCAATATAGCACATTACCTTCCTTTCACTAACCACAATATTATCCAAAATATTGCCATTATCAAAAGGTATTATGTCTATGACCGAAGGGATATTCGTTACATCTTCTATAGTAAAAACTGACGTAAAAAATTCGTTTAACAAGGTAGCCATTTCCTTGTTTTCAGAAACTAGCTCTCCGTTAACATTTTTCAACGGCCCCAAGACACTTTTTATTGGATTTCTATTGTTGACGTATTGAAAGAATCGCTTGGGGTTTTCTTTACCGTCACGAGCTATGGAAATTTCAAATTCGCGCTTGGACTTTTTTATTACACTTTTCGCTTCACGCCTTAGAGATATGTAATTGTTTCCTAACTGCAAATTGTCTTTATCGCACTTATGTAGCCTATAAGCCCTATCTCTACTCTTTATAATGTTTCCTACTCTAGAAGTAAACCACAAGGGCTTGTTGTTTACTTTCGCACGCTTAATTTTATACGGTACACATTCCTCATTTATAGTCCTAAATACCGTTTCAAACGATTCCCACATTAGTTTTGCGTTGAAGATCCCCATTACGTTTTCCCAATTGACGTGTGACAATTCATTTCGAAATTTACAAAAGTCTGCGTGCTGGAAGTTAGGAATTTTAGTCGAGTTAGCTGGTTTCGAGTGACTACTGACTGAGAGGACAAACTCTACCATATTGTGATCACTATTGCTTAACGGTTCTATTACTTGAAGATCCGTGATTAGCCTATCATCCGTAGTTATTACTAAATCTAAAATACTGTCCAACCTCGTAGGTTCCCCACCCTTTTGAATAAGAAAGCTATCCTCGAGAAAATTAACTAAACGATTACGTTCCGCGTCTCCCTGCATTGTATCGTAATTCACGTTGGCGCAATTTAAGTCACTCATAACTAAGTCCTGCTTACTACCTATTATTCTGTTTAGTTCACGATATTCACGTCAGGGCCGGATTTAGGAGTGGGCAAAGTGGGCAGCTGCCCATGGGCCTCCACATCTTGGGGGCCTCCACATATTGACAAGCCATTATCAAAATAAAAAAACCCGAAACTAGAAAAACCCGATAGATGATCAACAAAAAAACACGCGCATCCAATACCACTGTAGTACATAAACTTTTACCAATTACTATTTGTTGTGTACTGATTATTATTTTGTTTTTATTACTCTTTTAGGCCTACTCTCACTATAATGGAATACCCGAGTAACCCGAGGCTTTCATTTTTTGCAGAAATGAGTGGAATGGACAGACACAAGAGTGCACGATGTTTTGAAAGTGTATGTATGTTAATTATATTATGAATCTTATGGATGACTTCAATTATGTCTTCCCCTAAGGTAGGGGGGCCTCCACACGTCTAAATCCGGCTCTGATTCACGTCGGGTTGAATACATCAAAGAGTTTGTGTATATTAAACGGACGTGTTATGTTAGCACTGTTCAAAAATCAACTTTTTCTTATTTTCATAGGTTTCTGTACTTTTTCCCATGCCTTTTGACCTGAAAAGGCCGAAAATCACAACCATTTTGACCTAGGTTGTTGGGAAGCATTGCCGCATGGAGCTTTAAGTTTTCTGCCTTGAAATCGGCCAAAAGCACCAGTTCCGGGGTCCCTTGAATCATGTTTTGCACTATAACTTTTTATCTAAACAAGATAGAGCAACAAAATAGGCACCAAATTAAAGTGTTTTTAATCCTCTTTCTAACTTATACAATTATGATAGTCTTGGAACAAGAAATGGCACATTGGTACATACAAAGATTTCAGAAATATCACAAAATTCGTTTTCTCACACTCAAGACAGACAAGGCGCCTTATTCATGACACAAATTTGAGATTAACATTTTGTCACAAGTCTAATCGATCAAGAAGTGAAAGCATTACATGATGATTAATTTCATAATGACATTTACACAGTCAGTTGTTGAGAGTTTGTTTCTTGAAGCTGTCAAAGCGGCGTCTGTTGAACTCCACAGCTTGAAGGAGATAGTCCCTTTGCTTGGCATCGGTTGTTATGACATTTGCAAAGTCGCTCATCATCTTGACACCACGTTCAGCAATGTCATTCACCGCTTTCAGATTCTTAACATAGTCCAACGCTTTTCTGTAGTCCTCATTCTGTGGCCAAGACGTGACAGGTTCCAGAAGCCACTCGGATCCAATGTTCAGTGTGTCCAGCAGGAAATGTGATTCTGGGCCAATGAGATCAACCAGGGTGGTCTTAGCTGTGACTCTCTGGAATAGAGGCTTTCCTGTTCTGAAGCTGTCTGGCTTCTCAGTGGCATGTAACTGGGCAGCAATGTCGTGCTTCAATGTGTCACTCAATCTACTGCTGAACAGGGCAAATGGCACGAATTCCTGCGTCAGGTACCATTTGTGGTTTTCCATCTTATTAAGTACTGCATCAGCAAGCTCTGGGTCAGTTTTCTTGTACTTCAACATGTCCTGGATTAGACTTAGATCATTCACGGGAGCATCTGCAGCAGACATTGACATCATCCATACAGGAGTGTACAACAGCGCAAGGAAGGTGTTGAGTCTTTCCAGCTTTGATACAGTGTCTTCGTCGTACTCAAGTTGATCTGCAAACATCAGCATTTTCATGGAGTACAGGTTTCTGGCCATCCATCTGGCCTGATGAATGGCGCCTGGTCGACTCCAGTGAATACCTCGAGGAGCGTTCCTCCAAGAACAATGACTGTCAGTTCAGCCATTTCCCTGTAGTCGGCTCTTGGAAGCCTTTCTGCTGTTAGAATGTCTTGGAGTATTTCTTCACTGTTCTTCTTCTTTTCCTTCACCATTTGCTGTTGATAGCCAGCATCTTTGGGTTTTCCTTGGACAAGTCCGTCCAAACATCCTTCAGATGCTCAAACCAGGGATTATCTGGCCCCTTCACCTTCCCAAACAGCTTCTCCCAAACTGCTCCTACTAGGATTTCCAGGATGTGATGTCGACAGGCCAGATAAAACATCTTTTTGTTCAGCATTTTCTCTAGCAGTTTGGCAGCTCCTCTGTGAACTCCACTGTTACTGGATGTAGTGTCAAAAACAAGGGCAGTAACATTATCCGTAAGTTCCCATGTCTCCAGTAAATCCATTGAAGCCTCAGCCTGAGCTGTGCCAGAAGAATTGTCGATGACAGGTACTCCCAATAACTTTCCTTCAGTGTATGAAGGTGAGTGGACCAGACACTAGCACAGCTAAAGTCTCTGAAGTACTTCCAGGTTCACTGCCCAAGACATCTTTGAGCAACTTTCCATCCCAGTGTAAGGCAGCGTACTGTGGGGGGTTTTCACAAAACTTGGACATGTGACTCTGGCTGATATTATACCTGAACAGCATTCTGTTGCGACGTGTTGTTGAGGTTGAGATGACGAAGTTATCCAGATCAGCCCCTCCAGCTTTCAAGGTGGCAGAAACCATGGCAGTAACTTGATTGTCTGATAAACCAAGACGATCAGCTGTATTGCAGATGACATCACATTCCATGACCTTCCTTGGAAACGTCAAAGTCACACTAGTCACAGTGTCTTGATGGTGAGAACATCCAGGACGAGGCTGATGGTAATCCATGTCCTCTGTGTTAGCGTCGTTGTCAGTTGAGTCACCCCAGGTAATGTCATCCACATGAACAACTGCCTCTTGTTCTGCTGCAGCTGTAAAATAGTACAACATGTTAAGACAGTAATTGTTAAGTACATACTAAATATCGCAATGGAGTAAAACTTAAAACTTTTTGTAACGTTCAAAGTAATTAGTTTTACCTTGTTCTTGTCTATGCTGCAGTCTTTCATTCCTCGCTGCTTGCTGCAGGGATCTTGTCTCAAAATCTTGTCATGACCAGACATATGACCTTTCCTCTCAGTCTTTTGGTCTTCGTAGAACCTGATATCCTCATCTTTCTTCTCTCTGGATAACAGTCTGTTGTTCTGTATTTCCTGGATTGCATCTGGAGCTCCTATATCGAACAGGCTGTCTAATTCCAGCACAAATGCTCCTCTTTTTCCTCCAGGGTTACTTGCTCTTCCTTTGCTTTTCACCAGAGCACGATGTTTCTCATGTAGTTTCATAAAGAGCTTCATTGCGTTGTACTTGGTCATTGTCTTGATCCTAGCCATCTGCCAGAATGGGATGATAGATTCAACTGTTTCATATGCAAGGTCTTGAACCATGGGCCTCCCTGCATTTTCCGGTAAATTCTGAAGATTAAGGAAATACTGGAACGCCTGTCTGTTGGTGGGAAGCTGGGAACCACTGATAAAAGCTGAAGGGTATCCAACCAGAAAAGTTTCAGTGAGAGATCTGGTAGATGGCCCAGTTGACACCTGCCTGTGGACAGTACGTGGAGGTTCTGAGATATCAACTGTGCGCCCACGGAGCTCCCTCAGCTCCTTGCTTAATGCCATTGTGAAGTTGTAACTTGTAGATGGTTTTCTAGATTCTGATTGAGTTTCTGTTGTTTCCTGAAAAATGATAGATAATTATTATTATTATTATTATTAATTATTATTTTATTTATTATTATTATTATTATTATTATTATTATTAATTTTATGCTCTTTCATTTGATACCTAATTTGTTGCTCTATCTTGTTTAGATCAAAAGTTAAAGTGCAAAACATAATTCAAGGGACCCCGGAATTGGCGCTTTGGCCGATTTCAAGGCAGAAAATTTAAAGCTCCATGCGGCAATGCTTCCCAACATTCTAGGTTAAAATAGTTGTGATTTTCGGCTTTGTCATGTCAAAAAGCATGGGAAAATGTACAGAAACCTATGAAAATAAGAAAAAGTTGATTTTTGAACAGGTCTAGTGTTATGTGCCTTGAAAAGTGGACGCTCAATGTCCCGGTTGAGGTTTAAGTTTTGTTTTTGGCTAAAAATACAATAGTTACCCCTTTTTCTTTGATGTATTCAATCCGGCGTGAGTTTCTTGCGTATATTGAGGTTCTGAATGTAGTAGACTAGGTATAAGCTGTAAACTCTAGATCTTGTCCCAAAGCTGGATCGTATCTGCTTTGCAGATAGCTGGTGAGGGAATATATTTTTTGGCCTCTTTGCGAGTAACCCGGTGCCCACGTTGGGTGCCTAGTTAGGTTGATTATATGAACCCTACATAAAAATTTGATCGAAATATTAAATAGAACATCTTAAAATTGCAAATTAACAAGGACATATAAAATAACATTAAATTTTTCTCTATTTTTAGAGGTTAAGACGCTGGGCTGCTGGTGGGGCGTGGTTCGGATTCCAGGTTAAATTGTAGGTTTAAGGTGGAGTGAAAAGCTTGATATTCGTCAGAATGAACAATTCGGGCGGAAGCTAACCAAAGGTTATATATATATATATATATATATATATATATATATATATATATATATATTACTTTTCGGTTAATATTGGTTATTTTACCCAGTCACATCAGTTAAAACAATACCAAATATTGAATCCCCCATTAATAATTAACTAAGAAAATATCCATCTTATCTTGTGCAAATTGGTCTAAATATATATTTTTTTAATACTAATTATGATTGCTATTTTTTGGCTTTATGATATGTATGTATACACTATTTTGGTCAATTTGTCACTTTTTTTCATATTTCTGGCTACTGTTTCAAGTTCTGCCTACTTTTTTTTTATTCTAATTGGATTCAGTTTGGTGTTTGCGATAGAATTATGACGTGCCGTTCGTGTGATTTCAACTTTGAGGACCTGATTCGCCATGTAGGCCTAGATGAAATCAAAGCATTGGATATTTTTATCAATTACAGCGTCATTCTCACATCCTTAACTTGCCCGAAATGTGACAGTGAGTGCTTAATACGAAAAGATCAGAAGATATTTAGATGCCGCAAGAAAAATCCGAAAAATAAACGGGGATGTGATTTCAGTGTCTCAATCTTTAAAAACACTTGTTTAGGTTAGGTTAGGTTAGGTTTGGTTAGGTGAAGGTAGGTTTTTAGGTGAAGATATCTCGAAAACTAGCATTTGCACAGGAAACAGATATTACATTTGTGCAAAAACAACTCAAAATTGACCAGAAATTTTTTTTCTCGTCAAAAAACCCGACTGTGTGTAATAACCAATTTTTACCTATTTGGTTTTTTACAACTTCCCCATGAAAGTGATCCTTTGTCAAGACACTGGAGGCCAGTTTATGTCTTAATGACGGTTCTGTCAATTACAGGACATCAAAGGAACCTTACTCGAAAATTCAGGAGGGGCTCGCAGGTAGGCACTGTGGAACTGCAGCACCCCCATGATCTTATGATCTTTATATTTAAATATTTAAAATAGCCTCTCTGATTGTTTTTTTTCAATGAACTTTGAGTTTTTAAATCAGATTATATCCTTTTTTCCTTAAACTATTTCAATGCCGAACGAATGAATCACGAAAGTAGCTTCAGCCTTCCCGTCGAACTGCGTACTTAACAGTTCCAGATTTTGTTCGAAACGCTTGAAACCTCGGTGGCGGACGTACGAAGAGCGAGTCAGAATCGCGGGTTTAAGAGGATCCAAAGCACTGTGGACAGAGCAGTGCCGATTTGTTTGTTTGACGTGGTAGTTGTGTTGCTGTATCGTTTGCTAATTCGAAATTTAATTTCCGAATTGCATTTATCAATGATTCGTTATCATTTATTTTTTGTCGTGAGATTGAAGTTAATTATATAATAATTGGATTATTTACAATATATAGCTTTCATTTCTTAGAATATTTTTTCGCTCAGAATAAAAACAGAAGAATGGAATTTGTTTATAAATAAATTTTTTGGCAAATTCGATATTACCCGTTAAGCGTAAGTACCCTATAATTGATTTTATGATACTATTTTACTTATTTTTATGACTGAGTAGTGAGTAGTTATCTATTTATCTATTCGACTTTCTCTCTCTCTCATATATATATATACAAAGCTGGGCACAAACCGTTAATCCGTTAATCGTTAATTAACGAAGTTAACTTTTTCGTTAACGATTTAACTTTTAAGTTAACTTTGAAAATCATTATCGGACTAATTAACTTCCGTTACATTTAACTTCCGTTAACTCAAGTCCGTTAACCCAAAAAATTCATAAATAAACGTTTAAAAGTTTCTATTATTTTCAGTGCTGAGCAGGTGCGCAATTAATCCGCCACTGTTAATAGTGATGAACGAATTTCCATTTCCGCAGTGCAAAATCAGGCGATATATTTGTTTCCGTCGCCACAATTTGTGTCTTACCAAATATGGTAGTTATTTATGGCATTGGTTTGAGCAGACAGCAGACAGACAGCATCTACGCTGAGGTGGGGAGGAGGCTGGTTGTCCCCAACACGACGAGGTGGAACTCCACCTATGACTCTGTGGTGGTCCTGAACACAATCCTGGAGAAGAAGAGGCCTGCTCTCCACAGAGTCATGACCCAACTGAAGGTCAACAGCTTCAAAGACCAGGATGTCGACTTAATGAAAGAGTATGTCAAGGTAATATATTTATAAATTAATAATAAACTAGCGGGACTCGTGGAAATTCCACGATTTATTTTTTTTCTGGTTACAATTAAATGCAGGACCTTGATACAATAATAGCGTTGTTTACGTAAACGTTTAAGAATACAATTATTCCAACTATATTTATTTATTGCAATAAAGTTATATTTTTCTTAACACCAGCCAGTAGATACGTTTTAGTTTTGCTCATTCAATTATCGTTATATTATTGAGTAAAATACAGTAGAATAATATTGCAGAATAATACAAATTTGAATTTCTACAATTTACTAATTCTCCATTGTTTTATTTCCAGATCATGTCACCTGTGGCCAAAGCACTCGACAAGATCCAGGGGGAGGAACAAGCCTACCTTGGGACTCTGCTGCCAACAGTTGCTGCGACAATTTTCAGGCTTAAGGACTTGAAGTCCAAGGGCCTCGTCTACTGCAGCGCCTTGGTCGACGCACTTTTGGCAGGCATCGACAAAAGGTTTGGGCCCCTCCTGGAGGATGACGAATGCCAGCTGGCTGCTGCCTTCCATCCCAGGTTTCGCCTCATCTGGTTGGACAAGTATGACAACACCAAGGTCGCCAGGGTGAGGAAAAGCATGGAGGGTACAGTCGAGGAGGCCATGAAGCAGCAGTCCAACGAAGTGGGCAGCAACAGTGGAGGCAGCAACAACGAGGAGGAGGAGGAGGATGACTTCTTCAGTGCTGTCATCCAGACAAAAGAGAGCAGCAGAAGCCACAGGTCACTCAAGGGCAAGGCCCAGAACTTGGTCAAGACCTGGCTGGAGACCAACTCCAAGGACTTGCTGACAGATGCTGCCTTCTTGGGTGAGCAAGTGTTGGTGGACTTGTTCATCAAGTTCAACACAGCCATCCCCTCCAGTGCTGCAGTGGAGCGTTTGTTCTCTATGGGCAAGGACATCCTGAGGGCCAAGAGATCATCCCTGTCTGATGAAAACTTTGATATGCTAATTTTCATGAAGGGCAACATGCATCTCATGGACAAAATGGAGAACGAGAAGAAGAGGGAAAATTAAATTATATATATATTGTTTTTCATTTTTTTTATAATAAAAGTTAACGTTAACGGTTTATCGGTAACTTCCGTTACATGTTTAACGAATTAACGGATTAACGGTTAACGAAGTTAACTTTTTGGTTAACGGATTAGCGGTTAACGAAGTTAACTTTTTGGTTAACGGTGCCCACCACTGTATATATATATATATAATCGACACAATTGTTCGCAATTTCTGAGGCAGCACCCCCATAACTGAAAGTCACGAGCCGCCATTGCTCGAAATGTTACGATCGTCACGGCAAATGGTATTTTTTTCTTTCAGGAAGTATAGGCCTACTATTGCAATTTTTTTCCCCAACTTCGAATCCTTTTCTTATTAACTATATAGATGCCTTATAATAAATATTTATCCTGAGCGTACGGTCGAAACAATCGCAGGAGTTACGACCACGAAAAAATTAATCGTGTATGTCAGCAAAGCTGCCACTATTGCATACGTATATGACGTCACAATTCGGCACGTTTTCTCTGGTTATTGTAGTTTTTAGAAAATGTGGTATAGGTATAACTAATTGATTTAAGTTATTCTGTTATACATACAGGTTCTACAAATGAAATATATATCACTCTGTATTTCAATTTTCAGGTATAGTTTGACTATTTTAACATCCATCAGTATATATATATATATATATATATAGTCATGCGGGTTGCTTCTACAGAGCTTCAATTTAATATTTAAGAGAAATCCAATGACAAGGAGAAAATGTAAATGCCATGAAAAGTCTCTTTAATGCGCAACGTTCGAGCAATACGCTCTCTTCAGGGCTGTGTTTAATAACAATGTGAAATTAAAATCAATATTGAATGAAAAAACAAAACAGAAAATTTCTATAACCTATTCGTAAGACAAATTTTAAAAGACTGAGAAAAGAGGGTTAAATCTAAGTTATACAGATTTACATATAAAAATAAGAAGTTATTTTTAAATACATGTAGTAAAGTGAAATTAATTACTATTGTAATTTTCAGTGTATTAATTTCACTTTTACTACATGTATTTAAAATAACTTCTTAATTTTTATATGTAAATCTGTATAACTTAGAATTTAACCCTCTTTTCTCAGTCTTTTAAAATTTGTCTTTACGAATAGGTTATAGAAATTTTCTGTTTTGTTTTCATTCAATATTGATTTTAATTTCACATTGTTATTAAACAGCCTGAAGATGAGCGTATTGCTCGAAAACGTTGCGCATTAAAGAAGACTTTTCATGGCATTTACATTTCTCCTTGTCATTGGATTTCTCTTAAATATATATATATATATATATATATATATATATATATATATATATATACACGTATCATTTCAGTTTTGGTGTGAATTAATACCAACTTCGTTCATTTTTCATGTTTTATTACAGATTTCATATTTACAAAATAGATAAAATATCATATCATCCCTTACCATATTTACACAAAATACAGTACTTCCCCATATGGACTGATACATAGAACAAAACAGAATGGGGTCGTCGATGCACTTTCTGCTTGTTATTGCTTACCCATAGTCATATATGGCTCCTTTCTGAGGGCTTATTCCAGCCTACCAGACGCGTCCCCCGGGTGCGGATGTGGGGAACCCCTACTGAGAAAACAGAAGGGAAGCCTCGAGTACAAGAATAAGAGGTCGTGGACAGCGTAAAAAGAAACAGAATGAACTACAACCTGAGAAGGAAAGCCAACGGCGTGAATAGGGGTAATGGAGAATCAACCAGAGCCACTTCGCCCGGTCGCACAGGTGTCGAAAGCCGAGTACCATGTGACCGTCATCAGGAGATCGGCAAACAAGTGAATGGCCTCAGCCCTCCGAGCAATATCAGCCGTAGAAAATAGGCTCAAGTCCACAATAATGTCCCCCGATGTGGACGGGTTACACAGAAAGAGGGGCAACCTCCACAAAGTGATGTGCCAGGGCTACCCTAGGAAGCCCCCATTTCACACAACAACAAAAAGAAACGGACTAATTTCACCTACAACTCCAGAGGCGGGTACCAGGACACAATGGTCTGTGAAGGAAAAGCTAGAGATACTGTGGTGCACCACCTATGCCTCGAGTGAGCGGTTCCCAAAAAATGGAACATGTAGATTCCACAGCATAAGTACAAACATCAAACTAGGGAAATCAGGTATCACATCAGAAGAAATAAAAAAGATAAAAAAAGAGGTAGAAGACTATGTCCAAGCGGGAAATGAGAACACCACGAGCGAGTGGACATGGACGCTAGAGAGAAATCTGTACCTATTAGAAAACTTATATATAGGACAGATGATCCCAGAAAAAGAGAACAAGAGCGAACTCCTAAAATGGGCAATTGAAAGGAAGGAGTTCGATGAGAATGACTACATGGTATACAGGTTCCAGAAAAGGTACAAAGACCACTTGGTGGACCGTAAAAGAATGATCAGGCAAAAACACCATATCCTAAAAACAATTGCGGAAAGGAAAACTGATCCTGAGAGAAAACAAAGAGCCATGCTACCAACATACGATGAAGCACAAAAGGTACAAAAAATGCAGTCAGGTTTGTACAAGAACCACTGACAATAACTGCTGACACCCTAGAAAAACTAAGAACAAGTAAAGGAACAGTAGGTGGAGGAAAAAACAAGCCAGGAAAAACGACCCTGTCAAAACACCAGAAAACCAAATGGAAATTTCACTACACGAAGAAGTACCAATAGTAGAGAAAGCAGAGGGATAATCCCAATTGCTGTAAAGAAAACAAATACCAAAAACCACACAAAAGAAGTGGAGCATGATATCTGCCCATGGCAGGACGAGGAGGAGATGGAGGTGGAGATGGTCCACTGGCACCCAGACACCCTGCCACCCCCTCCCCCAAGTGAGCCAGCTAATGATGAGGAGAACTCTACATCAGTAGAGAATATTCATTATTATTGATTAGTGTCTTCATGTTGATGCCTTTATTTTTCATGTATGTGTTTATGTTTTGTTTGTATGTTTCAGAGTTCCATCAGTGTTTTGCGTTATGGATATTGGTCAATAAACGTAATAACAAAAAGTGGAATCTTATTTATGATGGAACTTTATACAAAACAATAGTGATTCTCAACAGGTCAACATGCCCGTGGTGAAATGTCCAGTTGAGGGGTGCGCATATGAGACCCCCGCACACAGCGACGCCATTGTAGCAGCATTCCTCACAGCCCACTGCACTGTCCATCCCTTGTCCGCTGCCGGCGCCACGGCCCAAGTGGAGAAGATGAAGAGACCAACAATATCTTCAGCCGGTACGAGCGAGGAATGGTCATACTTCACATCGCGATGGATGGACTATGTGGATGCCACCAAAATCACGGGTCGTGACAAAGTGGTGCAGCTACTGGAGTGCTGCGATGAACCCCTTCACAAAGACCTCACACGATCAGCCGGTGGTAGTCAGGACAATGGTAGTATAAGAGAGGTAGAAGAGGAAAGTGAGGCAGATAAGGAAATGAAAAGGAGGATCCTGATCCACAGAGAAGAAGACATACGTCCGGAATTGAACCACAGAAGACCACTGCCCAAGCTGGAAAACACCTACAAGGTCAGAAAATATATACGACTAGCAAACAAATTACTGCCTGTAATAACACCACAGGAAAGTAACCTTACAGAGATAAACAGGCTATATTACACAACAGCAGTCAGCATAACAGAAATGACAGGGATAAACATACGCAAGCATAACAACCAGGCGCAAAACCAGGGAATGAATAGAAAAGATAGGAAGCCAAGGTGGCAGCACATACTAGAGAGCAGAGTGAGGAACCTCAGAAAAGAGATCTCAATACTCACTACCCATGTGAGGGAGGAAATAAGATCTGAACTGGGAAGGAGGAAGGTAAATGGGTATCAGGACAAAATCCCCCCGTGGACAAAATCCTCTCGCGGACAAAATCCCCCATGGACAAAATCCCCCGGACACAATCCCCCGCGGGACAAAATCCCCCAAAGGCTTTATTAAAAAAAGAATACGACTGACTTTATTAAAGAAGAAAAATTAAAAACACAATAAGAATAAGAATAAGAATAAGAAAAGAGGCTTCGTGAAATTAAGTTTAGACATAAATTTAGTTTATTTTCCATCTCCAGAGGTGTTGGAAGTTATTTAACCCTTAATGATGGAGTTTATTAAAAGCAATAAAGGTCAAACAAAACTACTGTGTGACGGATTTATTTATGTTAAGCAGAAAAACTTGGCAAATGGTGTTTGTTATATCTTACGAGTGTGACCGTCGACGTTCTCAAGCAACATGCAACATGCTATTGAACAATTATACGATTTTATACCAGTGGAAGGTTTGCCAATTCTCGATTATTTTGAAGATAATTATATTGAAGGCCATGCCGACGAGGGACGAAGAGAACCCCACTTTTAGCATTTCTATTTGGAATATGTACTCAAGAACAATTACAGAACTTCCACGTACAAATAACTCTGTCGAAGGCTGGCATAGACGCTTTGCATCTCTAACAGGATGCTCGCATCCAAACATATGGAAATTTTTAAAAGTTTTAGGGCAAGAAATAAGCTACCAACAGGCATTTATTTCTCAAATTATCGCTGGCTTGCCGACAGAACCGCAAGGAAGAAGTATAAGTCTTCTTCTTCTCGCATTTGAAAATTGTACAGATATAACAACAGGTCTATTTTATTTTTCTTAAGGGAATTGCTTTTAATTTGTCTTTTTAAATTTTGAATTTTGTTTGACTTTGTTTTTTTAATTTTTCTTCTTCAATAAAGTCAGTCGTATTCTTATTTGTTTGCCCGGTTAGGTAATTGTACGCCCTTGGACGATTGGTTAGGGTAAGTCGTGATATTTTTGTTAAAACTTTAATAAAGTCAGTCGTATTCTTATTTTTTTAATAAAGCCTTAGGGGATTTTGTCCGCGGGGGGATTGTGTCCGGAGGGGTTGTGTCCGGGGGGATTTTGTCCGCGAGGGGATTTTGTCCACGAGGGGATTTTGTCCACGGGGGGATTTTGTCCTAGAAGCAGGTAAATGTGCTAATCCAAAGAGAAAAACTGGACACTGAAGAAAGATCATACAGAGCATTGCCAGGAAAAATCTAGACCTGTCAACAAAAGCAAAAAGGTTGGCAAGATATATACATTTGGATAAAGAAAAGAAACAAAATGAGATGTTTGAAGTTAACCCAACAAAACTATTCAGAGAATTAAAAAAATGCCCAGATAAAGGTAGAAAGATCGCTTAAAAAAGAACAAGTGAAGCATTTCTGGAAGAATATCTATGAAAATGAAGTCAACCATAATGATGGTGCAGCATGAATAGGGAGCCTTTACAACAGTGAAAAGGTTAGAAACATCTCAGAGATGAACATGGACAGAATAACCATGAAAGAAGTTGAAGAGAAAATAAAAAAAAGCAGTAACTGGAAAGCACCAGGCCCAGACATGATTAAGAACTTCTAGTTAAAAAAAATAACATCACTAAGTGGAAAAACTAACACGGTGCTTCAACAAGATACTAACAGCAGAAGAAGAAGCACCGGAATGGTTGATGAAAGGAAAAACAACATTACTGCCAAAGTTCCATGAAACCCAGAACCCAAGCAAATACAGACCAATAACATGCTTGCCAACAACCTACAAAATACTAACAGGAATCATAGCAGACAGGATCTACAGCCATGCAGAAGAAAACAACATCATAAGCCCAGAACAAAAAGGATGTAGCAGAAAAACATATGGGACAAAAGACCAACTATTAATCAATAGGGCTATATTGGAGAACAGCAGAAAGCAAAAAGTCATATGACAGTATACCCCACTCATGGGTGAGGAAGTAATGAGATTGTGCAAGATCCACCCCACCATCAGGGTCTTCTTAGAAACAGCTATGACACGATGGGAAACGGACCTAACCCTCCATCACAGTAAGGGAACTTTAGAGGTGAACAATGTGAGAATCAAAGAGGGACCTACCAGGGTGATTCGATATCCCCTCTTTTGTTTGTACTGGCGCTAAACCCACTTAGCCAACTAATAAACAACCTAAACAACGGCTACTTGATGAGACCAAGGGAAAAGAGCAGCCCAAAAATATCTCGCTTGTTTGACATGGATGACCTAAAACTGTATGCCCCAAACAAAAGCGAGCTAACAGATGAGATCAGGAAGGTAAAAAAGTTCTCAGATGACATCCAGATGGAATTTAGTCTTGAGAAATGTGCTACCGTCACACTAAAGAAAGGCAAAAGGTGTGAATCAGAAAACATAAGGGTGGACAATATCGTGATAGAAGAACTAGAGCAAGAGACTACTTATAAATACCTGGGAATGGAAGAATCGGAAAAGATGGAGAATGACATCATGAAAGAAAGACTGCGGAATACAAAAAAAGAATAAAACTAATCCTGAAATCTCACTAAACAGTAACAACAAGATCTTATCCATAAACTCACTGGCAGCACCCGTACTGTCATACAGTTTTGGCATAACCAATTGGTCCCAGCTAGAAATCAACAAACTGGATACAATCACCACAAAAATGCTCCATGCGCATAAGATCATACTGTATATAAGAATCAATGCACACCAAGGCTATACCTGCCAAGAAGGGTCGGTGGAACAGGGCTTGCGCTAATAGACCAAGTGCACAAAGCCACAACAATAGGATTAGCGCAGTACATAAAGAAAGGAGAAGGAAGACTAGTCAGATTTGTAAGAGACCATGAACATGAAAAGCCTCAAACAACATCTCTCTCAAAGAAGGCAAATGACTACCTAGCGGACACCGGCATAGGACCTGAACAACTTGAAGACATTGCAAATAAACCTCTCATGGAAAAGATAAACACCATAAAAAGAAGGTATAACAGGAAAATATCAGAAGAAAAGGAGAAGAACTGGGAAGAGCACAAATTCAGCAAAGTATACAAAGAGGAGGTGCTAAACAGAACATACATAGAGAGGGATAAAACCGTGGAGTTCCTGGTAAGAGGGTCACTGAGATCAGAAGATGAACGGCTGGTAGTGGCAGCACAAGACCAGGCACTACGGACAAACTGGTTCGAAAGAAATATTGAGGGAAAAAATGAAACTGGGATGTGCAAACTGTGCTCAAAGAACCCAGAGACTGTGAGTCACACGATCTGGATGCGAAGTACTCCTGCACAGAGGAAACTACACAGACAGACACAATGCAGTCTGTAAACTAATTCACTTCAAACTGTGTAAAAAATATGAACTAGGGCTAGAAACAGAAAAGCATTAGGAACATATTCTACAAGGAATAGGAGATAATGATAAAGTGCTGCTCCTATATGATCATGAGATACCAACTATGGAAAACTGATGAGTGGGTAGTTGGGAGGTAACGAAAATGGTTCACTGAGTAGGTAGGTAGTTAATCTAACAATTATTAAATTCCTTTTATGTCAATAACTGGGTGGATGAAACCAATTGGTTGCTCACCAGAGTTATTCTCCACACTAGTATTTATATACTGTGTGACAAGAGCGTGCTCGGTAATAGATATACATTACCGATCAACCAACCAAGGAAAAAACCAAGACGACGCTGGTTGAAAAAGCCCCGCGAAAAGGAGAACAAACAAGAACGAAAACGAGGAACGGGGCGAGAAGACGGAACTGGAGAAGGGACAAGAACAGACAACGAAAAAGATCCCCACCAGCAAGTACGCTCTTAACAATTAAGCAAGACGGAAAAAGGGACTCTCTAATAACTAGCAGTAAGTGACTAATTGTGTTTTTAACCAAGTTTTACGTAGATTCATTAAATTAAGCTGGGTCAGACAACTTAGGCCTACATTGTGGCCTAAGACCCAGCATCAATTCTTAGCTTAACAAAGGTAAAGGTAGATTGCCCTAACCTAGTTTGGTGAGGAATCCTACTGTGGACCTCATTTGATCTGCCCGCTCTGGACCATTTCCGGAATCTCTAGGCTGACCCCTCTAGGCTAGACTTGATCTACTCTATAGTTAGACTGGAGAAATAAGGGGTGGGTTAATTGTGGACCAATTCATACAGAGCATTTTTCACACCAACTGACATCAGAGTATCAGGATGCAGAGAGAGAAGGAGGGTAAAAAATGCCTCTTGGTGGAAGTAGGAGTCCTGGGGAACTGGAATGTAGCTAACTATGAAAGGGAAAATATCTTAAAATACCAGAGACTCAAACATGAGATACGGAGGATATGGAATGTAGAACCTGATATCATTCCGATAGTGGTCGGTGCAACAGGAGCAGTAAAAAAAATCTACAGTGGAGTTCCTGGACCAACTGCCCATAAATATAACATCTGGAGAAATTGTAGGGGAGATATTACGATAAAGCACCTCTATCCTACGCATGGTACTAGGCCAGTGGCGGTCCTAGCTTACATGACGCCCTGGGCGAACCTCACCTTCAGCGCCCCCCCCTGTTCGCCAACACACACACATTCGAATCCCCTCAAAATAAGGACAGACATAACTCTTTCACAAAATAACTTTTTTATTGGACTAATTGTTGGAACTTCAGAACCAAAACAAAGACTCAAATTTCTGAATTTTACAAATCCTTCATCACGTAAATAGAATAACTCACTTAAGAGAATGTAATTATGATACTATGAACAGGAAAAATACAAATTAAATTGCACAACTGCCATAAATAAACTAGAGAATCAAATTTCTAAATTGTACAAATGCTCTATCACATAAAGAATAAGACACTTAAGAGAGGGTAATTATTATGCTACACTTTGAACAAGAAACAAAATAAATTGCACCACAGCACAACTGCCATCTAAAGCCTGACTCTTCTTACCTTCCTTGATGCAAAGTCATGAATTAAATCATCATATGAAATCTCTCAGCAATTGTATGATTTATACTGATGATGGGCCAGACCGGTAAGGCGTTCCTGTGACATAGTTGACCTCAGGTAGGATTTGATGAGCTTCAGCTTTGAAAAGCTCCTCTCTGCTTCAGCAACAGTGACTGGAAGAGTAAGACCAATTCTGAGAGCAGTCCACAAATTTGGATATATTTCAGAGAGCTCCCTTTCATGGATAAATGTCAGCAGTTCAAGCAAGGATATGGTCTTTGATGGCAAGTCAGGCAAGTTCTTCAGCTCCTGTGCAAGCGCTCTGCCATCCAAGTCAGATTGTCCCTTAAAGTGTAGTGTAGTACTAAGGTTCACACATTGTTCTGTCAGCTCCTCAAATGTGAGATTTTGGAAATGTGTCAGCACTCCAAACTTCTCTCCCACAATTTCCAACGTGGAAAATCTTTCCTGAATGGCTGATGTTGCAGCATCAACCACTGCATTGAAAAATGTCACCTCCAGCTTCTTCAAAGCATCAATCAAGGGCTCATCAGATGCTTCATAGGAGAAGTGCCGCTTTGTGGACCTCAGCCGTTTTTGTTTTAACACAGCCTCCACATTCATTTGTTCACAGATATCTGTGGCTGTCATTTGTGCAGCCACAAAACCTGTTGCCCTGTAATTGCGGAGGCCTCTCTCTGTTTTTTTTAGGAGATTTACTGCAACATCAACGTGCATGCTAGGAGACTGCATCTGCTTGCTCACATGCTGAATTTGGCACAACAGGTCATGCCACACCACTTTTGAAAAAACTATATAGGGCTATGGGTTGATTGCCTGTGCCCTCATCCGTTGGAAATTTCCAACAGATTCAGTGGAGGGTTACCGACAAAAGCCCTATGCTTTTTCGTTAGAGAGTTATAAATATGTAGGTTTTTAAAGGACCTTTTATATTTAAGTGATTACGGTAATTCTAGCATCGGGAGTTGGGAAAGCCTTATGTTAATGAAAACTGAAATTGCCTCACCTTATTTTTGCTGGGTCTTTGTTTGTTCGATGTAGGGCGTTACGATCATTTTCGGTGTAGGGCCGCCACGATGGGTTACGCGGCGAATTTACTTAAGGTAATTAATATAGGCAGTCACTATATAAACCCCTGAAGGAATAGGCCTATCCTTTTATAGTCACTAGGTTTTATATTATAAGGAATTCACTCAGGACTCTAGGGGGGACAAAGACATCCTCCCGTTTAAAGCTTCGCTGTAACATAAACAGCCCTGAGAGCCGTTCCTTGGTTCTGGTGTATTATTTGCCGAACTAGCATTATTTTGTTTGGTCTACTCCTTGTAGACTAAACAATAAATTGGGTTTTCTTGTTGCTATGTGAGGCTGATTCATACATACAGGTTCTTTGTACGTATGGCAATTCAATTATTTCATTCCCAATAGGCTATGTCGCCAATCCCGAGGCAATTTTGTATAGATATTTAATTCAATTAATTAATAATTTATATTTAATTATGAAATAAATGTACCACATATGATACCATGTTGTGAGCGCGTATAGTTTTTCCATATACTGGGGGGGGCCGGAGAAAAATTTGTATGTTATAGATCAAATTTTTTGATAAACTGTGTTTTAAACCATGTAAATGGATTGAAAAGAATGAAGTAGAAATTTAGGAAGAGAGGTTACTCAAGACCTATTCAAATATGAAAGTTCAAGAGGCCAACTTCTCAAGTTTAGTTAAAGTTATGTCAATCAGTTTGACTCCCTTTAGGTATAGGAAATTTATGGGATTAAAGTAAAGTTATTAAGCATTTTAACTTTGCTCAGTTTGTGTAAGTTTTATAAGTCACCAGTCTTAATTTTTTCTTGTAAAAGTTTTCTGGCTTTCAAAGCAGTCTTTCTTTGAGGCCTGTCTGGTTTAGTCTGAGTTACATCAGGCACATTGAGAGATTCCTCCCCAATAGTATCCTGATCCATCCTTTGGGGTAATGGTTCTAATTTAGCCCCACACTCCAAAGGATATAGTAATGTGATATCTCTGGTGGTCTCACCAGTTGCTGTTTTCAGTTTTACAACCCTGGTAACTTCGTCTTCACCAGTTTTGAGTTCCAAGACTTTTCCCATTGACCAATGTTGTCTTGGTGTCTTGTCATGTATCAACACAATGTCCCCAATTTTGACTGAATCATTCCAACTTTGTTTTGTTAATTGTTTATGTCTTTCTCTAAGACTTGTTAAGTATTCTTCTCTCCATTTTGTTATAAATTGAGTCTTGATTTGTGTCAAATGTTGGTATTTTGTGTTGAGTTCTTTGTGTCCTATTTCCCAATCTGGATCCTCTGTACTGTTATGTTCAGATTCTGGTAACATGTTTACTGTTTCTCCCTTAATTAGGTGGTTTGGTGTGAGAGGTTCTGGCTCATTAATACCATCTCCCACATAAGTTAATGGTCTGTTGTTGACAACATTTTCAATTTCTGACAGAATAGTCATGAGTTCAAAAAGTTGTAGATGTTTTGTCCCAATAGTCTTTTTAAGGCAGTTCTTTACAGTTTGTATGTTTCTTTCCCAAATTGAACCATACCATGGTGTATTAACAGGAATGTACTTCCAGGTTATGTTGTGTTTGGTTAAATGAGTTTGTACTGTTTCACTGTCACAAATCTGATGAATAATTCTTTCACCAGATTTGAAGTATGTGGCATTGTCTGACCATATAGTTTTGGGTACAGAATTGTGTGCACAAAATCGTCTGAAAGCAGCAATAAAAGCTTCTGCTGTCAGATCTTCTACTATGTCTAGACATATGGCACGTGTGGCAGCACAGGTGAAGAGTACAATGTACACTTTGTATTCCTTTGAATCCATTTTGTCTCCAAAACTCACATTTACCGCTCCAGTGTAGTCAATACCCGTGGTTTCAAATGGCCGAGTAAATGTTACTCGTTCCACAGGTAGGTCTGGAGGGCTTGGGGTCTTAAAGGGTCGTGAATGGATACGTTTACAAGGAATGCATGTGTTTAAAATTTTCTTTGTTTCAGTTCTACCCTTTGGTAGCCAGTAAGTTTTTCTCAGCTCTGTCAGGGTTTGTGGGACTCCCATGTGGTGTATTTTGTTGTGGGTATCCCTGATGATGAGTTTTGTGAAGTGATTTCTCCTTGGAAGAAGAATTGGGTGCTTAGAGTTGTAAGTCAAAGTTGACTTGTTAAGCCTTCCTTTACACCTTATCAGACCCTCTGTATCCAGGTACAGATTTAGATCCATGACAAGTGAAGGAATACCTTTGTTTAATGTGCTACTGGACCTAAGATACTTCAACTCCTTGTCAAATTCTGAAGCTTGTATCTGTTTGAGCCAGTATTTTGTTGCAGTTTCTGTTAAGTTAGAAAAGGCTTTCTGAGGACAGTGTTTGAGAAGGTAGCTATTGACAAACTTGCAGCAATAGACTGTAATTCTCAAGAGTTTGTTGAGGTCTGAATAAAGGTGAGTCAAATATAGGTTTGTCCTCAGTGATCTTTTCAGTTGTGTAGAGTTGAGTGTGAGGTTAACTACTTTGGCTGGCCAAAGATCCTCACATGTTAGCCATTCGGGCCCTTCATACCAGATTTTATTTGTTTTCAACAGCTTGTAAGAGAGCCCTCTTGTCAAAAGTCTGCAGGATTCTCTTTTGTTTTTATGTACCTAATTTGATACCAAGGTTTGTGTTTGCAGTTTTGATTTCTGTTAGTCTGTTTTTCACAAATATGTTTTTGCAAGAAGTTGTATCTGTGTGGTCACCCATGTTAGACAAATTTGACTGTCTGTCCTTAAGTAAATGTTTGTTATGTCAACTTCTTTATACACTTGTGAAAGAAAGTCTGCTGTTTTAACTCCCAATGAGACAGCTAATAATTCAAGTTGTGGTACAGTTTTCTTTTGGTTTAAGGGTGCCACTTTTGCCTTTGAATAAACCAAGTTACTTTCATTTTCACTTGTTAAATAGGCACAACACCCATAAGCTTGTGTGCTGGCTTCTGTAAAAATGTGTAGTGTTTGAGATTTCAATCTGTAGCCAGCACATCTTGGTACGTAGATGTCTTGAACTTTGTTCAAGTCTGTGGCTAATTTTTTCCAATGAAGTTGGTCTTCCACTGAAAGTGGTTCATCCCAATCAATTTTCTTTTTCCATAAGTCTTGCAAAAGGGTTTTGGATCTTATGGTTGCTGGTAAATATAATCCAATGGGGTCGAAAATTTTGGATGATTCTGAAAGCACTTGTCTTTTTGTATCGGCATTTGGATTTAAGTTATAACTCTTTGTGCAAAGAGTGTCATCGTGTTCGGAATTCTGTTTAAAAAACCAAAGCATTCCAAGTGTTTTCGTGTAATTGTTTGGTTCAATGTTCCCATTGTTGTCTTTTGTTATTTGTTCATTTAATTTAGGAGAATTAGAAAGAGTTTGTACTGTATTCAAACCTCCTACCACTTCAGACTAGTCAATACCCGTAGTTTTAGTGGAGTAAATTTACTCCTCCACAGGTAGATCTGGAGGGCTTGGGGGTTCGAATCCTGTACTGGTTTTTGTTGTTTGGCCTATGGCCTAGGGAGGCCACAAGACTTTTTGTTTGGTCTCTGGCCAAAGGAGGCCACAAGACCCTTTGTTTGGTCTCTGGCCTAAGGAGGCCACAAGACCCTTGTGTTTGGGCTATGGCCAAGGGAGGCCACAAAACCCCTGTAGTTTGGGCTGTGGCCAAGGGAGGCCACAAGACCCCTGTAGTTTGGGCTGTGGCCAAGGGAGGCCACAAGACCCCTGTAGTTTGGGCTGTGGCCACGGGAGGCCACAAGACCCCTGTAGTTTGGGCTGTGGCCAAGGGAGGCCACAAGACCCCTGTAGTTTGGGCTGTGGCCAAGGGAGGCCACAAGACCCTGTAGTTTGGGCTGTGGCCAAGGGAGGCCACAAGACCCCTGTAGTTTGGGCTGTGGCCAAGGGAGGCCACAAGACCCCTGTAGTTTGGGGCTGTGGCCAAGGAGGCCACAAGACCCCTGTAGTTTGGGCTGTGGCCAAGGGAGGCCACAAGACCCCTGTAGTTTGGGCTGTGGCCAAGGGAGGCCACAAGACCCCTGTAGTTTGGGCTGTGGCCAAGGGAGGCCACAAACCCCTGTGTTGGGCTGTGGCCAAGGGAGGCCACAACCCCTGTTTTGGGCTATGGCCAAGGGAGGTTTTGGTTGGCCAAGGTAGGCCATCAGCCCTGTTTGTTTGGGCTATGGCCAAGGTAGGCCATCAACCGTTTGATGAATTTGTTGGGCTATGGCCAAGGTAGGCCATCAGCCCTTTGATGAATTTGTTGGGCTATGGCCAAAGGTAGGCCATCAGCCGTTTTATGAATTTGTTGGGCTATGGCCAAGGTAGGCCATCACCCTTTGATGATTTGTTGGGCTATGGCCAAGGGTAGGCCATCAGCCCTTTGATGAATTTGTTGGGCTATGGCCAAGGTAGGCCAAGGCCCTTTGATGATTGTTGGGCTATGGCCAAGGGTAGGCCATCAGCCCTTTGATGAATTTGTTGGGCTATGGCCAAGGGTAGGCCATCAGCCCTTTGATGAATTTGTTGGGCTATGGCCAAGGTAGGCCATCAACCCTTTGGAGTAGAGTAGTTTGTTTGTACGTGTCACTGTCTAACCATATAATTTTGGCACAAAATTATGTGCACAGAATCAGAGCGCAGCAATAAAAGCTTTTACTCTCCGATCCTTGGTTATGTTTAGACAGGTTTTTGTGTTTGAGACACATGAAAGAGTAGTGTGTGTGTGTGTGTGTGTGTGTGTGTGTGTGTGTGTCATTCCTCCGAATCCAGTTGGTCTTCAAAACTTGGATTCACCACTCCAATGAAATTAATACCCGTAGTTATGAATGAGTAAATGTTGTGTATCCTACAGGTAGGTCTGGAAGGTTTGGGGTTTTGAAGGAATCCAATCTGTTTGCAAGGAATGTTTGTCTGTTAATGAAATCTGTTGTGTTTCTTCTTTTAAAAGAAGAATTGGATGTTTGAAGTCGTATGTATATATTTATATACTGTACCGTACGTATGTGTGTAAATGTGTATTTTGTTATAGGGTTTTATTTTTGGGTTTTGGGTTAGGTTAATCAATTTGGCTGAGTAAAGATCCTCAAACGTTGCATTTGAGACCCTTATATCAAGCCTTGTTTGTTTTATGCCTATATGTCAAATAGGACTTAGAATAGGTTGGGCCTATATGTCAAATAGGACTTGGAATAGGTTGGGCCTATATGTCAAATAGGACTTGGAATAGGTTGGGCCTATATGTCAAATAGGACTTGGAATAGGTTGGGCCTATATGTCAAATAGGACTTGGTAGGTGGGCCTATATGTCAAATAGGACTTGGAATAGGTTGGGCCTATATGTCAAATAGGACTTGGGTATGGGCCTATATGTCAAATAGGACTTGGAATAGGTTGGGCCTATATGTCAAATAGGACTTGGTGTGGGCCTATGTCAAATAGGACTTGGAATAGGTTGGGCCTATATGTCAAATAGGACTTAGAATAGGTTGGGCCTATATGTCAAATAGGACTTGGAATAGGTTGGGCCTATGTCAAATAGGACTTGAATAGGTTGGGCCTATGTCAAATAGGACTTGAAATAGGTTGGGCCTATGTCAAATAGGACTTGGAATAGGTTGGGCCTATGTCAAATAGGACTTGGTGTGCCTATGTCAAATAGGACTTCGAATAGGTAATAGGTTGGGCCTATATGTCAAATAGGACTTGGTATGCCTATATGTCAAATAGGATTTGGAATAGGTTGGGCCTATATGTCAAATAGGACTTGGTGTGCCTATGTGTCAAATAGGGTTTGAAATAGGTTGGGCCTATATGTCAAATAGGACTTGGAATAGGTTGGGCCTATGTCAAATAGGACTTGGAATAGGTTGGGCCTATATGTCAAATAGGACTTCGAATAGGTTGGGCCTATATGTCAAATAGGACTTCGAATAGGTAATAGGTTGGACCTATATGTCAAATAGGACTTGGAATAGGTGTTAGGTGGGTGTAGGTTTGAATTCGTGCAATTGCTTTAGGTCTTTGTGATGTTACAGTTCGAGTCGAATTTTGTGATATTACAGTTCGAGTCGAATTTTGTGATGTTACAGTTCGAGTCGAATTTTGTGATGTTACAGGTCTGAGTCGAATTTTGTGATGTTACAGGTCTGAGTCGAATTTTGTGATGTTACAGGTCTGAGTCGAATTTTGTGATGTTAATGAGTAAGTTAAATTGCTGAAATAAATTTTATAACCTACACCACAGGTTCAATTATAATTTAGTGTTTTTAGTTAGGATAGGCCTTGAGTGTAAAGAGTAAGGCCTACTTTAAGAGGTAGGCCCATTATGTAAGGTAAAGTTAGGTGGGCCTACTAAATAGGCCTATTTGTTGGGCCTACCAAGTAGGCTTATGTTTGGGCCTATTATTTTATAGGACCTCAAATGAGTTAAGCCTGTTAAATTAACAAGGCTTTGTTTTTAGTTTGAAGAGTAGGACCTATTAAATAGGCTTAATGTTGTGGGCCTATTTTTTTTATAGGACCTAAATTGAGTTATGCTTGTTAAATGAACAAGCCTTTGTTTTCGGTTAGTGTAAAGGTAAAGGGATCGGTTCCCAGTTGAATAGGCCACCATATTGAAAAACTATAGTGGGGTTACGGTTGAAATTAGGGTTAGGCCAATGTGGTAAGCCTAGCCACTGCGTGTCAGTGTAAATTGTAGAGGGGTTAGTTCCCCACACGGGCCACCATTTGAAAAACTATATAGGGCTATGGGTTGATTGCCTGTGCCCTCATCCGTTGGAAATTTCCAACAGATTTCAGTGGAGGGTTACCGACAAAAGCCCTATGCTTTTTCGTTAGAGAGTTATAAATATGTAGGTTGTTAAAGGACCTTTTTATATTTAAGTGATTACGGTAATTCTAGCATCGGGAGTTGGAAAGCTTATGTTAATGAAACTGAAATTGCTCACCTTATTTTTGCTGGGTCTTTGTTTGTTTCGATGTAGGGCGTGACGGTCATTTTCGGTGTAGGGTCGCCACGATGGGGTTACGCGGCGAATTTACTTAAGGTAATTAATATAGGCAGTCACTATATAAACCCCTGAAGGAATAGGCCTATCCTTTTATAGTCACTAGGTTTTTATATTATAAGGAATTCACTCAGGACTCTAGGGGACAAAGACATCCTCCGCGTTTAAAGCTTCGCTGTAACATAAACAGCCCTGAGAGCCGTTCCTTGGTTCTGGTGTATTATTTGCCGAACTAGCATTATTTTTGTTTGGTCTACTCCTTCGTAGACTAAACAATAAATTGGGTTTTCTTGTTGCTATGTGAGGCTGATTCATACATACAGTTCTTTGTACGTATGGCAATTCAATTATTTCATTCCCAATAGGCTATGTCGCCAATCCCGAGGCATTTTTGTATAGATATTTAATTCAATTAATTAATAATTTATATTTAATTATGAAATAAATGTACCACATATGATACCATGTTGTGAGCGCGTATAGTTTTTCCATACCACTGAACAAATGGCGAAGCGGTATGACCCAACCTCCTCTGACAGAGATTGAGCCTCGACCTTTATTACAGAGTCTTTGGTGTGGTCCCTCACCTCGATCAGTGCATCTCTCACTGCAGCTGCCTGATATCTCAGGGGCTCCACACTCTTGATCTTGCTTTCCCACCTTGTATCAGACCACATCTTCAATGTGATGTTCACATGTTTTTTCAAAATGGCCCATCGTTGTGTGGAGGCTGAAAACAAGTTGTAAAGCTTCTGCAAGATGCCAAAGTAACTTGTGGCATCAATAGATCCCTTAGCAGCATCGGCCACAAGCAAATTCAGAGAATGAGCCCCACATGGAACAAACAGAGCTCTGGGATTAATTTCTAGGAGCCTGGATTGAACACCCTTGTTTTTTCCCCTCATGTTGGCCCCGTTGTCGTATGATTGTCCTCTACAGTCCATGAAAGGAACTTTTAGCTCCTCCAGTCTCTTCAGAATCAGAGATGCCAAATGTTGACCAGTGGACTCCTCTGCCTCCAAAAACCCCATGAAATGTTCCTTTATATGGGGCTTCCCCTCCAGTGACACAACCCGAATCACAACTGACAACTGTTCAGTGTGGCTGATATCTGGAGTGCAATCTAGAATTATTGAAAAAAACTTTGATTGTTTGATGTCGCTCACCATTGCTGAAATGGTCTTGCTGCTCGACAAATCAATGAGTTCGTTTTGTATGTGGTGGCCGAGGTAGCTGGTGTGACTGGAGGTCCCTTTTTGGACACGGTTAATGTGCTCTTGCATTATAGGATCAAATTGTGCCATCAGTTCAACTTCTTTCAGAAAATTGCCATTTGATGGTGAGAACAATTTTTCTGTATGTCCCCTTAGTGCCAAATTCCTAACTGCCAGAGAATGCACAATAGCAGTGAGACGTGTCAGCACCGCTCTCCATCTCAACTTCTCAGCCTCCAGAAGTGCCATCTCCTGCTTGTCAATGGTCTCCCCCTTTCTCATCCTCACTGCCAGTTCTTTCCAGATTTTCATAGAATTTAGGTGTTCTGAACTGTTGTCATGTGATGTGAGCAATGAGCTTGCATGCTTCCAGTCCGAGAGTCCCAAACTTGTTAAATTTATTTTCCTCTTGGAAAATAATGTACAACAGAAACAGAAAAGGCTGTTGTTTTTTAAGGAATAGACCAACCAACTTCTGGTTATATTTTCCCCACTAACCAATGACTTCCTGAAGTATTGATGGTGGAAACTTCTTCCGTCACTGTCGTTTCTAGGGAATACAAAGTCAGATGGTACTTGACTTGGTCCCCTGGAAACCAGTTGTGTCCGAATTCTCTCAGTCAGAACTGAAGGCCAGTTAGCAGGGTCGGTGGACAGAGACTCATCCTCAGGAGGCGATTCTGCTCCAGGCATTTCTAATAGAAAGAACAAGAGCATTACTCATTAGTATACACACCTAAGTTAGATAACACATTATTCACAGCACTTTGTTATGGTGGTGGTGTTATGGAATTATGGTGGTGAAACACCACACATACCCAGTAACCCAGACCCAGTGATAATAACATTATAATTTATAACTGTTTGCAAAATGCTTTGCAGGGATGCACACACATACACATACACACACACGCACACACTCACAGACATATGTGCACACAAACTCACCTGAAGAGTCCTGCCGGGGAGAAGTAGAAGCAAATGGGTCTTCATCCTCAGGATCAGACTGCATTTGTGGAGACATATGTGAGGCTGAGGAGGTAGATGGCTCCTCAGCCTCAATAATGGCAGAAGTAGACGGCTTCTCATCCTGGCTAGTGGCAGAGGGTGTTCCAAAATATTTCAAAAGTGCCCCTGCAAATAGTAAAATAGAACATAACAGACCAATGCATGAATAGGCTAGTATAATTAATTTAACATGTTATTAAGCACAATTTATTAAACTTTTAGAATAGGAAACAAATGAATAATACAACCTCCTTGGTTAATGGCTAATTATATACATAATAGTACACTTCAAATGACTCAGAAAGCTATATCACAAAATAGCAGTGCAATATAGCAGTGAAGAGTAGATGACATAGCTCTATACCTTTATCTTTTGCTCGTTTCTCCTCTTCTTCTTTCCTCTTTTTTCTAAACTGAGCACCTGATAGCTTTGACCTCTTCTTATCCATTTGCGGTTATTTGACAGACCTTAGTGGCTTAGTGTGAAGATTCGTTCTGTAATAAATAATATACATTTCACTATTTAACCAAACCCAGAAAAAAACATTACATATGTTAAAGTATGGGCCTTTATTCCCAATAATATTAATCTGGAAGCATTTTGCATTGTTTAGGTCTTTTATGGGAAGGTTTATGGAAAATGCAATAGATGGTTTTTTATTAATAAAAATATATTTATTGATCTTTTATTATTTATTTTATTTTATTTTTTATTTTTATTTATTTCTTTATTTATTTATTCTTATTTTTATTTTTATTTTTTTTGCAGGCGCTCATGCCGCCCCTCCACAAATGCCGCCCTGTGCGGCTGCCCATATTGCCCATATGAGGAACCGCCACTGTACTAGGCTGTACCTAAAAAATCCTTAGGTTAAGGTTTAACCTCGGAAGTAAGAAACTCTCTCCAGCTGGAGTAGAAAGGAAAAAAGAAAAAGAAAAATAGAGGAATCCATTATAAAATACATGTTAACTAAAAAAAAGGAATTGAGTAAAAACACCTTATATATGAGTTCTGTTAATATTTATTACGTTTTTCATATTAAAATTGTCATATTTAAAAAGTGAGGGCTTATTCCGCATTGACGTGGGATGAGGTCCGCCAGTCCCACGTCCGTCGATGATGCGCAATTGTTTTCGGCACAAGCAGACGAAATTCCTCAAAACTGCAGCCTTGTATGTTAGATGACTTTTTTTTTTTTAACTGTGATTGGTGTTGTTCCAGACTGTACAGGCCTGAGTACAGTGATCCCCCAACCTGCACGAGTGTTCCCTGCTTGAAAAAACTCTTGCAGTTTGGGACTATCTCCCCATAATATAAATGGGGTTAGGCAGGGCCGCCGAGAGCTGCCCCGGGCCCCGGGGAAGGATTGGTATATGGGCCCCCCTGTTTACTCAGTATTTTATTATGAATGTTTTTTTTGTATACATAACAAGCAAACTGATTATATGTCCCAGTCACTATTCAAAACACACAATATGAATAAATAACTCAGAAGAAAATGACCATTTTATTTTTCGAATCAATTATATTAATTCTATCACCGTACAATTTTACAAAAGCAGTACCAGTCCATGCAGGCAAGACAGTTGTTTACTGCAAGATTTTCATAATGAGAAGTGTACTTTCTTTGCCTTCTCTCTAGCAAAGTGGTAAATGATTCTGATGAAATTTAAAGTATGGGTTAACTGGCTTTCAATTACAATGGCTCCCAAATCTGTCAGTCGGTCTTGGGCATTGGTGAACAGCAGATATTTTATCTGTTTCGGTTTGACTATGATAATCTCTATAAAATGCATGTTCATTAATTATATTTCGTCTCTGTTATTTAATCAATTGCTTTATTAATATTTTTATATTTTATCCCCCCACTTTCGGGGCCCCCTAGAGGTCCGGGCCCAGGGATTTATCCCGGCTTCCCCGCCCTCTCGGTGGCCCTGGTGTTAGGGGGATAAAAGTTTAAAAAATCATATATAAAGTAATTTTTACCTGAATAAAAGCTTTTAAATCATTGTACTATGGAAAAACTACAGTATACATGCCTGTCGTACACTTTACATTACAGTTTACAACAAAGCCGAATTCAGAAACACGTTTTTAAGCAATCTGCGGGGTTTGTTCAAGTTTATTAACTTTTACAACATTTAAGTTATGTACTGATTTGCAAGAAAATTATACAAGGAAAGACAAAATTCGTGATAAGTCTTAAAGAAACACTGTTTACGAAAATTTCACAATATCAAAACCTAAATTTCACTTGAAAATCATACTTTATCGTTCTAGACTTGTTTATTAATATAAGTGAAGTTATTATATTTCTTGACAAAGTTTTGTGTTGACTGAGATATCAGTTAATTTTCCGATTCTCAAAGACTGGATCGACGAGCGCCATTCATCGGGGTTGCTGTTCACCGAACTGTTGAACTACAGCTTCGTAATCCACGGACGTGTCGTAATGAATGCTCATCAACGCCAAGCCCGACAATCTCTCCGTGGACACAGTAGTCCTAAGGTACCCCTTCACAAGTTTCAAGGTACTGTTGGCACGTTCATTGTCAGCAGAAGTGACTGGTATGGTGCAAGCAATTCGCAACAAGCAGTTGATGTTTGGGAATATATTGGCATCGCAAGCCTGGAAAGAAAAAGTGATAAAGTTACAATTAAGCTAGAAAATTACGAAGAATTGTCACCCCAAGATGAGCATACGAAGAACTATAAGCTACCTTTAATGCAGGTTGAAGCGAATCTGGTTTGGCATTCTCTGACTGCCTCCATCGCATATACTCGATGTCAAGAGTCCCAGGGCTGGGAAGGTCTGACTCGTACATCACAGAAATCTCAGTAATGGCTGTTGCTGGCTCAACGATGACTCTGGGAACAAGACCAAGTAACTGAACAGCCATCTTCTGAGTGGGACCGAATCTATAACAAAAAGAGTTCATTAATTAGGTGGAGAATGCAGGGGCGGATCCAGACCGGTTGGCGTTGCCACCGTGTTACGCAAAACTGTCGTATTTTTAGAATTTAGAAGTTCGTGTTCTACAAACGTAGCTTGTAGACATCTGCATAATATGGTCCAGAAAAGGAAGAAATAGAGTACGACGATAATATTCCTCAGGTGTGTCATGAGGAGTATTTGGTCTGTGCTGTTGTCCGGCAGTTGTCCTTGGTACACTGGGTTCAGTACCCACATCAGAACTGATCTGCGCAGCTTGCGAATACCATCCCCTGAATACATCATCAGCTTTATCTCTCACTTCCTTCAGCTCTTTCTGTGAATCCGAGATCATGTTGTAAGCCTTCACGATGTCGTTTGATTTCTTCTGAAGCTTGATGCTTAACGGCTTGATGATTGGCAAAGTTTTCATAGCAACAGTCAAGCTAATATGAAATTGAAAGGAACAACACATGTGATAGAAATTGTATGCTTTTTGGAGTGTCTCTCTATCCCAGTTCCAATGTGTTTCAGAACTATACTGCTGGTACTGTGGTTCATTTGTAATAACTTCTACTGTTTTAATAATTGTTGGTAGCAAGAGCACAAATGTTTCATATGCTTCATGGCGTTCTATCCAACGAGTGCGGCAAAGGTCTCGGATCTTTGATTTTCGAGATTCTGGCTAATCCAAGCTTATTACTTTCTCCAGACACCTCTGTCGCTTTGGAGAATAATTGAAAAAGTTAGAAATCTCAGTTATGGTTCCTGCCATATTGCGTACAGATGGTAGACTACAAGCTTTTACGATGATGAGCAGGGCCGTTTCTAGCCATTAGGGGGCCATAAGCAGTATACCCATTTGAGGCCCCACCCCTCCATCTACCAACTCACGCCTTACTAGATCACCTCAGCACACACATACAAAAAATGGCTGTGTTAATAAAAAACAATTATGAAACAATTTTAATGAAACATTTATGTCCAAAACAACAAACATGTACTTTCAGAAACTTGTTTCAACACCTGGAGGAGACGAAGAATCTACTGATGTTAGTGCTTCAACTTCAAGTCAAGCAACTGGAGCTCCTAGCGGAAGAACTGAACCCGGCAATCCCTGGCCGTACCTGGACAAATACTTTGAATACCTGGGCCCCAAGGGTGAGCAGGACCTGGAGTACAAGTGCTTGCTGTGCCTGCCGAACAAGAACACCCTCTCGACAAGCAACAAGAGTCAAAACAACCTCAAGCGACATGTCTCCAGAACCAGTTCGACCAGTGCATCAAGGACGGGGTGGAGCTCCAGAAAAAGAAGAAGCGGCGAGGAGACCCTCAGGAGCGCCCCGACGACAAGAGGCAGAGGACTATGGTTCAGCCGACTATACGGGAGGCCATGGCTGGACCGTCCAGAGTCACCAAGGCTCTCTTTGAAGAGAAGGTCAGTAAATTCAATTAAAAATCTTACAACTTTGTCTAGACGTATTTATAATCATTAAATTACACTCAAGTGTCAGTCAGTTATGATGAACCGAGGACCGAGATCATGTTGTAAGCCTTCACGATGTCGTTTGATTTCTTCTGAAGCTTGATGCTTAACGGCTTGATGATTGGCAAAGTTTTCATAGCAACAGTCAAGCTAATATGAAATTGAAAGGAACAACACATGTGATAGAAATTGTATGCTTTTTGGAGTGTCTCTCTATCCCAGTTCCAATGTGTTTCAGAACTATACTGCTGGTACTGTGGTTCATTTGTAATAACTTCTACTGTTTTAATAATTGTTGGTAGCAAGAGCACAAATGTTTCATATGCTTCATGGCGTTCTATCCAACGAGTGCGGCAAAGGTCTCGGATCTTTGATTTTCGAGATTCTGGCTAATCCAAGCTTATTACTTTCTCCAGACACCTCTGTCGCTTTGGAGAATAATTGAAAAAGTTAGAAATCTCAGTTATGGTTCCTGCCATATTGCGTACAGATGGTAGACTACAAGCTTTTACGATGATGAGCAGGGCCGTTTCTAGCATTAGGGGGCCATAAGCAGTATACCCATTTGAGGCCCCACCCCTCCATCTACCAACTCACGCCTTACTAGATCACCTCAGCACACACATACAAAAAATGGCTGTGTTAATAAAAAACAATTATGAAACAATTTTAATGAAACATTTATGTCCAAAACAACAAACATGTACTTTCAGAAGACAAACAGAAAAAATACTCTTCATGAAATTCCTGAAAATTAGCTTATACATTATGTAGAATAAATGACACAGAACCATGTATAAAAAAATAATGCAATTATCAACTACCAAACAATTACTGACTCTACGATACAATCGTGTAATAGCTAACAGTTATACAGAACAGTTTGTATCTTCAAAATTTTTGCCTTCTAGATTTTTTATGGGCTAAGTCATCAGTAACATCATCATATGAAATCTCCCTGCCAATGTCCTGGTTGATGCTTATGATGCCAAGGCCACTGAGGCGATCCTGCCCCATTGATGATCTGAGGTAGTTCTTGATTAGCTTCATCTTAGAGAAGCTCCTCTCGGCTTACGCTACTGTCACAGGTGCAGGCAAATCCAAAGGTGGGCAGGACCGAGTTCCAAAAGGACCGAACTCCAGGAACTCGGTCCTTTTTAAGGACCGTGAGCGGGAAAGTCGGTCCTTTTCTCAGTGAGGACCGAAATGAGGAGCGACGGTCCATTTTTAAGCAATTCCGGACGGTCCGGTCCGGACGGTCTTTTTTAGTAATTTTAGTGTGTTTAGTGATTATTTGAAGTTCTAAAGAAGATGGATCGTTTCGTCCAGAAGACTCAGAAAGAGACTGAGACTGAACTGAAACTTGTTTCAACACCTGGAGGAGACGAAGAATCTACTGATGTTAGTGCTTCAACTTCAAGTCAAGCAACTGGAGCTCCTAGCGGAAGAACTGAACCCGGCAATCCCTGGCCGTACCTGGACAAATACTTTGAATACCTGGGCCCCAAGGGTGAGCAGGACCTGGAGTACAAGTGCTTGCTGTGCCTGCCGAACAAGAACACCCTCTCGACAAGCAACAAGAGTCAAAACAACCTCAAGCGACATGTCTCCAGAACCAGTTCGACCAGTGCATCAAGGACGGGGTGGAGCTCCAGAAAAAGAAGAAGCGGCGAGGAGACCCTCAGGAGCGCCCCGACGACAAGAGGCAGAAGACTATGGTTCAGCCGACTATACGGGAGGCCATGGCTGGACCGTCCAGAGTCACCAAGGCTCTCTTTGAAGAGAAGGTCAGTAAATTCAATTAAAAATCTTACAACTTTGTCTAGACGTATTTATAATCATTAAATTACACTCAAGTGTCAGTCAGTTATGATGAACCGAGGACCGAGGACCGAGTCGTTCCTAGGTCCTATCTTCAGAAAGGACCGTGACCGGGACCGTCGGTCCAGTTTGAGGCAAGGACCGTGACCGGGACCGTCGGTCCTTTTTGAGGCCCGTGTGCCCACCTTTGGGAAAATCTTAGTGCAACCCAGAGATTGGGGTATAGTTCCTCCATTTGCTTCTGATGAATGAAGGAGAGAAGCTCCAATGCAGTCATGTTGTATGGAGGTAAAGTCGGCAAGTTCTTAATTTCGAGGGCCAGTTCCAGTGGTGTAGTGCTAAATAAAGAAGTGAGGGAACGCATTTTGAAAGTGTTACTCAGATGCGGGGGGGACAATGGCGAGCGCGGCGAGCCCATACAGCTGGGGGTCCGGGGGCACTGTAAGCCCCCCGGGAAATCTTTTGAAATCTGACCAATTTCAGGGATATTTTGAGGTCATATGCACTGGATATTAGGATATATCCCAAGGCTGAAGATGCAGTATTTCCAGTGTCATTAGATATACGACATCCAGTACGATCAATAAAAATAGCTAACAACTGGAATGATTAACTAAAAAAAAGTTAACAACTGGTACGCCGTGGTGACTGTTTCACCAGATCTTTATAGGCTAGCACTGCCTCAGTCGAAGCTAAAAGAAATGAAGCAGTTAATGATTCTTTCTCATATTTCTTCTAGGGGTGGGAATTAAAATTTTATGACGTTAGAGATTTGTAAGTTCGGATTTATTTGAAATAGTGAGGGAACGCCGTTCCCACGCATTCCCACAGCACTACACCACTGGCCAGTTCTCTCCCATCAATGTCAGAGTCAGCTCCAGAGCTCAGTATCTTAGAGAGCTTTTCACACTTGCAGGACAAGTCTTCCTTGTTCATTGTGGTGAAGTTTAGGAGAACCCCAAATATGTCCCTCACATCATCTAATGTTTTGAATCTCTCATTTATTGACCCGATGGCACAATCCACCACCACATTGAAAAATTTGACTTCCAGCCTCTTTAAGGCTTCTGTAAATGGTTCGTCAGGAGCTTCGTAAGCAAAGTGCTTTTTTGTGGATCTGAGCCTCTTCTCCTTCAGCACAGCCTCGGGGCCCTAAGCAGCAGCGGGGCCCTAAGCGGCCGCCTAGTCTGCTTATGCCAGGAAACGGCCCTGATAGTGAGACTGAGGACATGAGAATTGCAATGCACATATATTGCCTTGGGGTTTTGCTGAACTATTATGCGTTGCACCCCTCGGGCCTGGCCGGACATGTTTGAAGCGCCATGATACCCTTGTCCACGGCAGTCTGCTATGTCTAGACCCCACTGCTCCAGTTTTCCTAGGGTCAACTGAGAGATGACTTGCCCAGTTATGCGTTCAGTGGTTTTAAAATCTAGAAATTCTTCGCGAATAATACAATTCTTGTCAACAAACCTCAAAACAAGCGATAATTGTTCAAGATTTGCATTGTCTGTCACTTCATCGCAAAGAACCGAAAAAACTTTGCTTCTTTTATCTCCTTCATGATCGAATCCCTAATTTGATCCCAAATTAGACCAATAATTCGGTTTTGAATTGATTTACTGGAATATCTTGCAGTGGCACGGCATGTTGCTAAATGTTTTTTTAAGATTTCATCACCAGCATCGACACGAAATTCCAGCAAGGCAAGAAAATTGCCCCTGTTTGCGTCTTGGGTGGCTGTGCTGTCATCTCTGTGACCTCTTAAGCAATGCACTGTTTGCCACAAAGATGGACAATTTTTGTCACATTTTTGATAACTTCTCTGTTTAGTTCTCGGTTAGTTATGACATTGAACTTTTCAGCTTGCTGCAGAGATCTAACAGGAATTTTCTGACGCAACAGGGCACCAACGTCAATATCATGTACAGATGCATGGCAAACAGGGTTACCTGCAATAAAAACAAAATGCGGAGCTATTATAATTACATTAATATACATTCATAAATTCCTAATACATCATTTGCTTCTATATTATTACTAATTTTAGGGCCACTATCACCCGTAAATGGGAAAGGATTGCGCACATTACCATTTGGACGCCATGAATCTGCACTTGAATTGGCTATATCCTCAGATTCACTCTGATCAGAATTAGATTCAGTATCGGAATTGAAATCATCATCACTATCTGTATCAGAAAGACGCAAACTATAATCATCATCATCATCATCTTGTTGTAATAACAATCGCAAATCACTATCACTTTGAGGTTTACGTTTTGCCATTGTCACAAATAAGGGAGGCAAAAAAAAACACTTCACACGCACGCAATTTCTGGCAATAACTGAAATACAACAGTTCTAATTTATGTACTGATATTTTTTAACCAATCAGAGTGTGACTGACGTCATGAGTTAAAACAAAATCAACGAATCATAGACGAGCACACATATTTGTGCTTTCCGCAAGCTGTTATTCACGATAAATTCATGGCGCACATATATGTGTGTTCCGCAATACCTCGTTGATGACCGAGCGCACAAATATGTGCGCTCCGCAGTTAAGGGGTTAAGAAAATGAAATAAGATTTAGCTTACTTTGGTTTTTAGTCTCAACCGTAAAATATATCAAAACTAGAAAAATAGTTTTCTGTGAGTCAGCTTGTCGTACAACACGTGATCCTACCGGTATCACTGGTGGTACTGCGAATCCTCTTTGCAATCGGGGTAGATTGTCCTTCTTCACCACTGTCAAAACGAGAGACAATGAATTTAATATGAGCAATCGATCAGTAACTGTAAGTAGTTTTTAAAGTCATCGTTTTAGTTTACAATACAGTTACTAACCTTGTCACTGACGTGGGATGGACCAAACTTGATGGAACAAAAAATCGGTCAATTCTTGACTGCTGTTTAACTCTTCTTGACATTGTAAACCGAAAATTTTATTGAATAAATACTTTGAATGAATATTGCTTTTTAGACTTTTGAGTATTAAAGTAAGACACAGGGTCGACTAACGATCTGAAACAAATGAAACAAGAGGGTATATTACATGCTTTTAGTGTTGCTTGTAAAATAACTTGTATGTTCAGTCAGTCAGTTTTGGGAGCGGGGCTTTCTGGTTTAGAGTGGTTCTGGTTTACGGGGGTTCGATCAACCCCCCCTTGGATCCGCCACAGCTATACTGTTGCTGTTACCTCCACTGTTTATGTCTGTTAGCACGCATGATAATGAACAGGAGTGGGGCCAGCACTGTACCCTGTGGTACCGAGCTGCGAACTTCTGATTCTGATGATGATACACCTTGAATTTTGACCACCTGTAGTCGTTCTCTGAGGAAGTAGATCCATTTTCCCACTTTGCCTGTTAAGCTGTTATTCCCATATGTTCCCATGATCGCACTTGTCGAAAGCTTTAGCAAAATCCGTGTATATGACATCATAGTTTTCATTACCTTCAAGTGCATCTAGGATATTGTTATAATGCTCTATAAGTTGTGATAGGCATGATCTTCCCGATCGGAATTTTTCCAGTCTCCAAGACGTCATAGATTTTCTCTCTGACTATTCTTTCAAATATTTTGGTGAAGTGGGACGTCAATGAGACTGGTATATAGTTCTTTGCTTGAGATCTATCCCCGCCTTTATATAGAGAGACAATGTTTGCTCTTTTCAAGATGCTCGGTATTTTCCCAGTGTCTAGGGATCTTCTCCATATCCAGTATAAGGGTGTAACAATTTCATTTTTACAGTTTTTAATTAACAGTACGTTCCATTTGTCCGGACCTGCAGCTGAATGTGATTTCATTTGTCTTATAGCTCTCGCTACATCATCTGGGGGTAAAATCAAAGTCTGTTATACATTCTCCTTGCAATTTCTCTTTGAAGAATGCATCTATGTCAGGTATCGCTTTGTCACTTTTTGGGGTACTGAAGACCGATTTATACTGGGCTCTCAATGTTTCAGATATTTCTTTCAGATTGTCTGTTAGGTCATTATTTCCTTTCCTTAACCCTTTACCGTCCGAATTTTTTGTAGGGTTAAGTTATGAGAGCGTGTATTTGACAGGTTACAAATTCGTCCGTTTCGGCAGTAAAGGGTTAAGGGCCCGATAGTAGCGCGCGTTTTTGTTTTCCTTTTCGCATAGCTGTAGAAGTATTTTGGATTTTCCTTTATTACTTCTACCGCCTTTTCCTCTTCCCTCTCTGTATGACCCTTTATCAGAGTTTGTATTTTCCTATCGATACTCTCCAGATTTTCTTGTATTACTTTCCTGGCATTGTTGTCTCCGCAATTTGCTAACTTCGTCGCTACACTCTTTCTTTTGCGGAATATTCTTCTCTTTTGCCTCTCTAATCAGTTCCTCTTTCCTTTTGGCTGTGCTTTCGGAGCATATTTTTCCAAAATTCTCAACGTCTTTTCTTCCAAGGTTGTTAGCATTTCGTCAGTTGTTTTATTTTCTAAAATTATTCTCCACTCTATTTGGGCCATGTGTGTTCTGATTTCTTCCCAACTTATGGTCTTGGAGTTTAAGTTAAAAGACCCAAATTTGCTTCTTCCTTCCGAATGTGTATTGTCTTTTAATGTTATCGCCATATTTGTTGATAATTCGATTATATTGTGGTCTGAGATAATAGTTGGGTTATTTTTATATCGGCAATCAAGTTCGTGTTATTTATGAATACCAGAGATATATATATATATATATATATATATATATATACAGGGTGGGCCGTAAGTTTCCATACATAGGAAAAATAAACATTTTTTTATGGACAACCATTTTTATTTTATAATATGCTCTACATGGTTGCCATTGTTTTGAAAACACATTTCAATACGTGTTCCCCACTGTTGATGAACACGCATTAGCACAGTTGACGTTATGCTTGTAATGGCGTTGGTGATACGTTCCTTTAGATGATTTATGTCTCGTATCTTTTCCTGATACACCATGGCCTTCAAGTGCCCCCAAAGATAGAAATCAAGGGGGGTGAGATCTGGGGATCTGGGAGGCCACTCCACAGGACCACGCCGACCAATCCAAGCATCCGGAAACTGCTGATCCAAATACCGACGCACGTGAAGACCATAATGAGGTGGAGCTCCATCTTGCTGGAAGTAAACTGGGAAGTTACCTTCCTCGTTTAGCAGGGATGGGAAAATCTCTTCTTGCAACATGTTAAGATACCTTTCGGCATTAAGATTTCCACTGACAAAAATTGGTCCAATAATTCTGTCACCCCATATCCCGGCCCACACCATCACTTTACCGGCACCTTGCATCTTCGTCGGACTCAGCCAGTTAGGGTTAGCATTACTCCAATAACGTATGTTTTGCCGATTAACCTCTCCATTGACGTAAAAATTTGCTTCATCAGTAAACAAGATCTTAGTTGAAAAGTTTGCATCCTCGTTCACTTTGGTTAATGCCCATTCACAGAATTCCATCCGTCTATCCGGGTCGTCTTCACTCAAATGCTGTGCCATATGCAATTTGTATGGATGCCATTTGTTTGCTTTCAAAATGCGCCTGATACTCGATCTGCTGACACCACTTTCTGCAGACAACCGTCGTGTACTTTTTCTGGGACTCCGTGTAAGCGCTGTAAGTATCGTAGCTGTTGTGTCTTCATCGGTGGCTGTACGTCTTGGACCACTTCGCGGTTGATCTGCAACATTTCCAGTTTTCTGAAACTTGTTAATAAGTTTTGCCACAGTGTCGTGTGTGATGTTCGTTCCATGTTTTCTGTTAAAGTTCATTGCAACCATGCGACTGCTTCCCGACCCAGCCATCAGTATGATTTCAATTCGTTGCTCTTTCGTCAAACGCATATTCTTAGGGTATCTGAAACATAAAAACAAACGTTTAAATTTTCCTATGTATGGAAACTTACGGCCCACCCTGTATATATATATATATATATATATATATATATATATATATATATATATATATATATATATATATATATATATTCTAAAAGGGTACAAAACTCTGCAAGCCAAACAGATAACACCAAATCCACAAGTCAGGGATCTTGGAGTAATAATGTCGTCGGATACAGAATTCAGAGAGCACTATGACATCAAAATTACAAAGGCTAGAAAAATAATGGGAATCATCTGGAGGAGCTTCCGCAGCAGAAAAGCAAACATCATGCTCAAATTATGGAAGAGTCTAGTCCTACCAATAATTAAGCATTGTTCAGTACTCACAAGCCCATACAGAAAACGAGACATTGCGAACACTGAAGTTATACAAAGGACTTTTACATCTAAGATAGAGGAAACGGAAGGTGATGACTACTGGTCTCGACTACAATCACTGAAACTCTACTCTTTCGAAAGAAGGCGGAGCTGTACACAATAATATACATATGGAAAATACTTGAGGGCTCTGTCCCTAACCTTAGAAATGAAGTAGAAACAAACTGGAATGAGAGAAAAGGCAGAATTTGTACGGTCCCAGCTCAGGCACGTCGCCAGGTCTATAATCATAGGGGGACAATTCATAGATGTAGGGGGGCAGGATAATTTCAGATCAAACTAAATTTACAGGATGCAACGTTTCAGAATAAGTATTTCTTATGGTGTAATTAAAAAACAAAACTCATTTATTATTTTCCTTCTTCTAAATTAATAGGAACGACCCCAAAAAAAAAATTTTCAAAATTATTTTTTCATTCAGGACTGAAGAGGATATATAAAGGCAGAAAAATCAAATACCATGGACTTGTATTTCAATTACTCTGCTTTCACTCAAAAACTTCCTTATTTTCATTTACTTCATTTACTAGCATCACAGAACCCTTTTCTACTTGTACTGATACAGTGGGATTCATAACTCACTTATTTTAGACGATACAAATGAAAAGGCACAGGACGATGGTACGAGTTTAAATTTCGAACTCACTACTCAGGATGTCGAGCACGTTATGTACAATAACTATCGATACCACCACGAGGTTGCAGCACCTGAATAACTTCAAGAACCAGCTGGACAGATTCCTGTGCAAAGTCCTACTACGAGGGCAGGAGGAGATCAGACAGCAATTCCTCCTTCACCAAATCCCGCAAATGAGGCGGAATGCTGCAGAGGGGTCGACCGTAGGTCGATCCTGAACCGTCGTTTGAACTCACCTAAAACATATATATATACACACGTTTGCTTGTACCTTGTGGTGAATGGACGTACTGTATCTTTCTCTGTATTTAACACCCAAATTAGAAGGGAATAAACGACTCGGCGGTTTATTCTGTTTACACCCGAAGGTGTATAAAGTATCAGTGAATCCGTGCATATAATATATAAAGTGAAATTCATTAAAACTAAGAAAGTGCAATACAGTTTACATAATTTATTACCAGTTTTAACGTATATATTCAAAACGAAATACGGTTGGCATTCGAGAAAGTTTGAAACAAGGCAGGAAAAAGGTCATAAAACACAAAGGTCAGAAAACCCTCAAAAAACCCTCGACCATCGAAAGGAAAGAAATAGAAATAAAAATAAATAAATAAGAAAGAATTTGTGTGGGTATTTTTTTTTACGCTAATTAAGGAATAGCAATGGCTATGGGTCCAAATTCTCACTTAATCTGTAATTTGTGTAATCTGGAAACAACGGAAAACGGCGATTAGGTGTGATTTCTGTCAACGACTGCAAGACTTCATCTGCATGAATTGGAATGATAGGGAAATAACTCTTGTCTCGAACGCGAAACACGTCATGGAGATCAAATTTCTATGTGGCGCATGTACACAGACGGTAAATTCATTCGCGGTATTTAAAGAAATGGAGATAGCAGACTCGAATGTTACAAAAAAGAATGAAATAATGGGGACACAAGGGTCCGGAAATTTCCCAACGAAAAACCGAGTGAATGAGAGAGGACGAAATAACGAATAACAGCATAATAACCAGGCCTGGATTAACCATTAAGCAAAATAAGCACGTGCTTAGGGCACCAAGGGAAGGGGGCACCACAGAGTTTTAATAAAATAAAATTAATAAATAAAATTAAAAAACAGGTTATATTTAATATAGTTGTGGGGTCTGGCCTGGGGGATGGCCTGGAAGAAAACTGAATTTTTAATCTATTATTTCACATTCAGCACTTATTGAGTCTTAATGTCTTGTCAGTTAGACAATGGAAGGGTCGAGGGGGAACCATTGTTGGGCTGTGCTTAGGGCATCAGTTGGCCTTAATCCGGCCCTGATAATAACGGACAACAATTTAATAACGAATAACAATATAAACAACATAATACGGAAGGAAGACGTAGATGAAAGAAAAGAAATAAGTAAAGTTGCGAAGTAGTCAAACTGTCCAACGAGCGAAATGATAAAAAGATAATAACTAAAAACGTAGAAAATAAACAGCCAAAGAAAAATAATGATAATACCAAAATTAAGAATTTTGAAAATAATAAGAAAACAGGAAGTAGAAGCGTGGAAATTATCGTATGTAATTACTACGCAAAAGGGAACTGCAGATATCGGGATGGGCAACGTATATATGCACATCCCACATTATGCAACACGCATTACACAAGTGGATACTGCAAATTTGATAAGAAATGCAAGTTCGGCCAGTGGCGTATCAAGGGAGGGGCGAGAGGGGCGACCGCCCCGAGCGGCACTTCCCGAGGGGCGGCAAATTACTGTCAGGCGGGCGCAGTATGCAAAATTTTGGGTTTTTATGTTTTAAAATGCAACCCTCCAAAAAATTATATCTCATCATTGTCGCGCGTTATTTGTGTACAAAATATCCATGGTTTTGATGAAAAATCATCATTAAATGCTATATATGCCACCTCAATGCCACTATTTCCACAAATAGTTGCGTTAAATTTTCACATCGGAAAGGTTGCCAGCCCTATTTTTCAGACTTTCCCTATATTATTTAGGTTAGGCTTTGCATTCTTTGAGCTTTGATGATGTTAATAATTAATGGTTGTTTTATTTTGCAGATACCCTACTGAATTAGCAAACATGAGCAAACGACAGAGACTGAGTGGTGCTGCATACAAGAATCTTCGCGAAAAAAAAGAGGAGGAAGGCAAGCGTGCTGCTAAGCGATTTCATCAGTTAATGGGATTCTCAGACACACCTTCAGTGCCTTCTGGGAAGCAAGGAGATCAACCGCAATGTGATATATCTTTAGAGATAGATGTTCAAGCGGCAACTTCAAGTGAACCCCCAAATAATCAGGATGAACCCTCATCTACATCACAAAGTCACCCACCCACCCATCAACCACAGAGTCTGTTTAACGATTCTGGCAACTGGCCCGTTCCAATGACGGACAATTTGAGAATCGAACTCATTAAACGTGGACTATCACATTTGAAAAACATGAATGGACCCTTTCCAGCTGATTCAAACAATAGGTCAATGTCAAAAGTTTGGTATTTCAAAACTTTGGAAAATGGCGAAAAAATTGAAAGGTCATGGCTAATCTCTCACCTTCAAATGTAGCTTGCATTGTGATATGAAAAGAATAGACCCGTAAACAAGGCTTTATTCAACTCAAAACATAACATACATCTGAAAAGCAGAAAACAAAATTAGTGGAAGCAAACACTGAAACACATATGCAATATTAATAATATAAGGAAGCAGTAATGGTCAGTGATAATTATTACATTATCACGACATTCTCCCCGCCTAGCAGAGAAATCACCATCCATAACGTTGGGGCTCTCGACGCTCTCGAGTGGAACGTCGCAATAGAGCGGCAGTTCCGAGCAGTTTCTTTAAGGTATTAAAAGCTGTGATGGCTTCGGGGTTTAAAGGAAACGTTTTTGCTTGATACAGTGGTCGAGCCTTATCGGAGAATTCAGGAATCCATTTCGCATAATACGCAAACATGCCAAGGATCCGCTGAAGCGCTGAAGAATTAGTAGGAGGTAAGAGGTCCTGAAGTGGTTTTAACCTGTCCGGACCCGGTTTGATCAGACCGTTTTCTAGTTGATAGCCAAGTATATTACCGATTTTGACTTGTTGAAGGTCAGATTCCTTCGTCTAGCCGCCGCAATGAAGTTTGCAAGATTAGTGTCGTGTTCCTTTTGGTCCCGTCCAGCGATAGTGATATTATATAGGTAAGGAAATGCGCCACAGAGACCCTCTTCCTCAACGAATTTGTCGATGACCCTTTGGAAGACTGCAACTCCATTAGTAACGCCGAATGGTACCCGGGTGAACTGGTACAATTTTCCGTTTGCTTCAAATGCAGTAAAAGGCTTTTCCGAATCATGGATACGTATTTGATAATATGCACTCTTCAAATCAAACGTCGAGAAAACTTTATACTTTGCTAAATCATTGATCATGTTTTGAATTCTAGGAAGCGGGTAGGCGTCGAGGTCAGTATAGATATTGACCGTACATGAATAGTCGATACAGAGTCGCTTCCTGTGGCGCTCTGTCTCATCCTTTGCGATGACTATCTGCGCTCTCCAGGGCGATGTGCTAGGCTCGATAATACCTTCGGAGAGGAGGTTGCGGATCTCCTGGGCGATGAATTCTCGGTCCGTCGAGCCAAAGCCCCTAGACTTTGTGGCTATTGGTTTAGCGTCCCTCTTCATGTTAGCGAATAGGAGAGGCTCTGGTATGTCCGCTGCAATCAAACAACAGGTGGCATTATTTTGATTGGAAATTCGGAGCTCAGGCTTCTCTCCACCATAGTCAATTGTCACCGAAGAATGCTGCTTCTGGAAGTCTATGCCAAGTATGATATCACCGCATAGATCTCTCACTACTCCAAGACGCGTTCTCGGGTAATCGCAATTGCTCAATTGCAAATCCGTAATGCAGATCCCAGTCACGGGAGCGACTACTGAAGTCATAGCTAGGGTAATATCTTGCTGTACTGGTTCAATACAAAGCTGCAGTCGACGAGCGACCTTTTCATTTATAAAGCTGTTAGTGCTTGCTGAGTCGACAAGGGCTGGAACTGGAAGCCCATTGATCGTAACCGTGATGCAAGAGTAACGCAGACTCTGTGGAACTGCAGCTATGATTGAGCAGAGGGAGGGGGAAAAGATAGATGCGGTAATTCTTTTAGTTGTCTTGGACTGACAGACCTTCGCCCAGTGACCCACTTTGCCACATGATGAACAATCAGAGTTCTTGGCTGGACACTTGGCTCGGGGATGGATACCACCCCCACAGAACCAACACTGTTGCTTTTTTACGGTAGCAACAGCAATCGTAGAACGCTCAATCTGATCATTTTGCTGAGAGGCTGACGTGGTTGTGTCCCCAGACGGCTGGTAGAGTTCTGTGACCGCCGTGAATTGACCAACCGATTGGTATGATTCTGAGTTACGTTGCGCAAGGTCAAGAGCTCTAGCCCGGTCGTATGCCTGCGTGAGAGTCAGGGTTTCATTCTCCAAAAGACGCTGCCGGATCACCGCAGAGGAGAGTCCGTTGATAAAGGCGTCACGAACAAGTTCCACTCTGTATTCTTCCGCCGATACAGGTTTCAGATCGCAATGCTTGCTGAGTCTGTGCAATTCCTGGAGAAATTCGTCCAACGATTCAGACACCTGTTGTCGTCTTGTGGCGAGAAGATGCCTAGCGAATATTACATTCTTTTTCTTTACATATAGTTTCTCAAGCACCGCCATGGCGGCACCATAAGTCGTCTCGTTGGCAATGTGCTCATATATATCAGCCGATACATATCTTGCTAAATAACGATTTCTATCAGGGGCCTGATCTCCGCATTCTGTGATGAAATTTTCAAAAGTTCTTCGCCAGTGCTTAAATTTTTTCCGCATTTGGAACGTTTGGATCAATGACTAGTTTTTCCGGGCATAATATACGTTCCATATTTTGATTTTCAAAAAACTGACTAAGTGACTTTAAACTAATATGTCAAAGCTAATCGACTCTCTGAATGGCTGAGTCTCATCTGAATCTAAATGACTTCTCTAAATGACTGAATCATTGAATGAGTTGAATAAATTGATATGAAAAGAATAGACCCGTAAACAAGGCTTTATTCAACTCAAAACATAACATACATCTGAAAAGCAGAAAACAAAATTAGTGGAAGCAAACACTGAAACACATATGCAATATTAATAATTCACTGGGCAACACGTATTTTATTGAATGATATCTGACACTTGATTCTAGGTAATTTGGGTGCGCTGAATACGAATTTCAACTCGGTTTGGCTCTATCAGTCCTGATTCTTGTCGACAGCCTATGTGCCATTTTCCAGATTTTTCAAATTAGGACTAAAAAATTAAGTCATGTGTTAAAAAAACAAACAGATATGAAGCTTTCACTGTGGCAAAAATTTTCTTTTGTAAGACTTTCTAGCGTATTTGCTTGTTGATGGCAGGTCTCTTTTCAAGCACCAGCAGTAATCAGCCATCATGTGGGAATCCCAGCGGCCTTGGTACCGTTCCTCCATAATTTTGATATCTTGGTGGAATCTCTCCCCTTGTTCGTCACTTACATCACCTAAATTACTTGGAAATTGGTCAAGATGGCTATTCAAAAAATGCATTTTTATGCTCATATTGCAACCTAACTCTTTGTAGTCCCTTAAAAGTTTTTTTACGATTTCTTCGTAGTTATCTGCCCTATAATTGCCTAAAAGTTTTCTATCAAGTCCACGAATGAGAACCAGCCATTTCTTTCGCGTTCATTCATGACATTAGGAAAATTGCTGTCTTTAATCATTGTTCTTATTTGTGGACCGTCGAAAATTCCCGCCTTGATTTTTCATAACTTAAACTTGGAAATTTTGAAGTTATGTATTTGAAACACTCGCCGTTCGTATCTAAAGCTTTTACATATTGTTTAATGAGGCCTAGTTTTATATGCAGAGGAGGAAATATGATTTTATCTCTGCTCACTAAAGTGGATTAATTACGTTTTTTTCTCCGACAGTAAGTGATGTTCGTGCTGGCCAGATTTGTTTGAAATAATGTTCTTCCTTGGCTCTGCTGTCCCATAAGCAAAGGAAGCAGGGATATTTAGTATACCCTCCTTGTTGTCCTAGCAGAAAATTAACCATTTTTAAGTCAACACATATGATCCACTCGTGCTCCCTATATTTGATAAGATTTAAAACCTTTTCTATATGTTCATACTTTTCTTTTAATTTTGTTGAGTGCCCAATCGGTATCGAGCCGTATAGATTGCCATTATGCAACAACACACACTTAAGACTTCTTTTCGAACTGTCTAAAAACAAGCGCCAATCATTTGCATCGTAAGACTCAACCCCCATCTTCTTTAACAAACCAACTATGTCGCAGCAATATACTAAACTATCCTCTGTTCTAAAATATTTAACAAGTTCTTCTTCTCTTTTTCTGTAAAATGAAATGTATGTGTTTGAAGTAAGCAAGTTTTTCTCTTTAAGTCTTGAAGCTAAAATTTCCGCAGCCTTTTTTGGCAAATTTAGATCCCTTACAAGATCATTCAACTCGGCCTGGTTAAACTTTTGCGGATCGTTTTGACTTTCAAATACGCTGGGGTCAAAATCGGTGTCTGACTCCTCAAAGTGCATAACAATATTTTCAGGAACATCTTCAACTAATTCTTGAGTTGGCAGACCCTTAAATTTTGGAATGGGGATCTCATTTGAATGTAGCACAGGTCGTATCGCGGTGTCGAAATTTGGGTACTCGATACAATGTTTATTTTTCTTAGTGAAGCCCGAAGTCTGACAAAGCAAAGGTAGCAATCGGTCTCGTGGTTAGTAGGCTCTCGCCACACCTGATATGGAAAAAAAATTGTAAAGCGTTAACAAAAGCGACGAGAGACTTGTTTTTATGAATTTTATCAAGTTATCACCCAAACATTTAACATTTCTATGTGTTTCAACCTTATGCAATATTTGAGATTCTTATAAACATTTTCTGTAAATTTTTGTTATGTACCTAAGTTACAATACATTTAGGTAAGTTACAGTATACTAGTGATTAAATTACGTAGTTTTATGAAATCAAACTTACCATCGGAACTCCAAAAGGTATTTTTGAATCCGAACCCTTCGTCCAATGTCGCAGTCTTTCAATGCATATAGTGCAGGCTTTATGTGGAGCCCACGATTTATCTTGGTCCCCCAGTTTTATGCCAAAATAAGCTAAGTAAGCTCTTTTTACGAAGTCAGTTATATTTGCTCGTTGATGTGGAAGTGTAAAATTTCCACATATATAACAGAAGGAATCAGGGTTGTTTTTGCATTTGAACTTTCTAGTGCTTGATGACATATTGCTTGATTGTTCTGCCAATTTGTAAAGGTATTTAAAGCCCTTAATTCATATAAATTTAAGAAAATCTGAAATATAAACACAAAAATTAGTTTAAATAGGTACTTATTATGAAATAGGTACTTACAATCTATGAAATTAAACTAGAAACACGGATGAGTAGGTACAATATAAATTACGTCTAATTAAATCAACTATATTAAATCACGATGACAAAATTACTCACTAAATCATATGCCAATTCAAAATTATGTTAATGCCCAAACTTAATTAACTAACTCAACTGACTGACTGACTGACTGATTGAATTGACTGATTAACTCTGGAAACGAGTCGCTTTTATATATTTTAGTTGTCCCTCTAGAATACTCTACAGAGAACAGGAACGCTCGAGAAAATTTTAGAATTCTATGATATTTTTAGCTTAATTTACTAATATTAAAATGGGTTTAAAAATCACAAAATTAAAAATATTTTTAGGGTGTTACATATAAAAATATACATAATACAACAATACCATAACAATAGGTACAAATACCTAGATAAAAACCTAGTTGCATAATGTGTAACTGCAAAAAGACTTAGCGAGTATTGAGAAAAAAACCTTTTTATGAATACGACGAAAGAGGAGGGGTGTTGAGCAAAATCAGGACCTGATAGAGCAAAACCGAGTAAAAATTCGTGCTCAGCGCACCCAAATTACCTAGAAGTAACTGTCAAATCTAATTCAATAGACAAAAATTTGAAATTTGTTCCCCAGTGTAATATAAGGAAGCAGTAATGGTCAGTGATAATTATTACATTATCACGACACATTGCTTTTGCTGTCGTCTCTTCAACAACATCTCCAGTGCATTTGGAAAAGAAGGAGATTTTTTGCCTGGAGGAAACTGAATCCAAGAGTACCTGAACATGAAAACAGTCCATATCATACCCGATGCTTTGAACAATGGAAAGAGTTGTCTATGCGCCTTCAGTTGAATGCTACAATAGATAATGCACATCAGTTGCAAATAAAACATGCTACTGCTAAGTGGAAAGAAATACTGAGACGAATTTATGACTGCATCATGTTCTTGGCAAAACAAGATCTTGCATTCCGAGGGCACCGAGAGAACTTAAATGAAGAAGCTGGGCTAGCTGGCAATTCTGGAAACTTTTTGGAGTTAATAAAACTAATGGGCAAATATGACCCAGTAATTAGGGAACATCTTACAAAAATACGAATGACTGACAAGATATCCACTACGTATTTGTCACCTAACATTCAAAATGAGTTCATCACACTAATCGGCTGTAATGTTCGAAATGTATAATTGATAATGTGTCTAGTGCAAAGTACTTTGCAATAATTTTCGATAGTACACCAGATATATCGCATATTGATCAGATGTCTCAGGTAATTCGCTATGTGTCGATTAAAGATGGTAATGTAGAGGTGAAGGAATCCTTCGTTGATTTTATTAAATTAGAGGGGAAGACTGCTGAGGCAGTTACTGATCTCATTGTCACTAAGCTCCGTGAGGATGGGCTGGATATCCAGAATTGTTATGGTCAAGGGTATGACAATGCTGCTACGATGGCAGGTATTCATCTTGGAGTTCAACGCAGAATTCTTGATGTTAGCAAACACGCTGTTTTCATTCCTTGCAATAACCACTCGCTGAACTTGGCTGGAGTTCATGCCGCGGGACTGAGTCCTAATGCTGTAACTTTCTTTGGAACAATTGAACGAATTTTCGTCTACTTTTCTTCCTCTACTCATCGTTGGGATGTCTTAACAAAAACATTCCAAAATCACTGTCAAGCGAGTCTCTGATACGCGGTGGAGTGCTAAGTATGATGCTGTTTCTAGTCTTAAGAAGAACTTGACTCACGTTGTTAGTGCCTTGGAAGAACTGAGTGAAGGGGTCTCCAAAAATCTGGACACAAAGGGCGATGCTGAAGCTCTGTTGACCTCCATCATGTCATACATATTCATTGTGTACTTATTTTTCTGGGATCCAGTGCTGAAAGAAATCAATGATGCTCAGCTATATTTTCAAAGAAAGGGACTTGCTTTGGACCAGTGTGCATTAAAAATGAACTCTTTATCCGTGTTTTTAACTAATGAACGAGAGGCAGTAGTATCAAACGCTGCAGATGCCGCCGAAGAGTTCTGTAATGAAATGGATATCAGTATAGACCGCAGAGTCAGGAGACGGAGAAGAATGCCTGGAGAGCAAGCTCGTGATGCTGGATTGACCGTGCAAGAGGATGTACGCAGAGAATTTTTTGAAATCATGGATCGTTTATTAGCAGAAATTGAAAAACGCACAGTTTGTCTTAAAAACATGAATGATCGCTTTGAATTTCTGTCTCCTTCGTACCTTTGAATCAGTCCAAAGATGAAGAAATTAATACCAAGGTCAATAATTTTTCTTCCATCTACAATGACATTAATCCAGGAAGTCTACTGGAAGAAATAAAGCGTTTGCGCCGACATTTGCTAAGTTTCGAAAGCATAAGCGTCGACGATGATCCAAAGAACTGGATATGTTAAAACTACTTCAGTGGATCGTTAAATGGGATCTAGTGGAATCTTTGCCTCATATAACAATTGCCCTCCGGATCTGTCTAACTACATGCATGTTCGTGGCAAGTTGCGAACGAAGTTTCTCGAAACTGAAACTTAAAAAACTTACCTCAGGTCAACTGTAAGTCAATCTAGACAGCAATTTGGCGATTATTTCAATTGAACGCGAAGTTGCAGAGACAATGGACATAGAAAAAATCATTCATGAATTTTCTGTTATGAAAGTCCGAAAATTTAACTAGGCATTATACATTATATAGTTATTGTTAAAATTATGTAGTGTATTATGTACGGTACATTATGTAGTATTGTTAAAATTGAAGTTGCTTTATTTAAGTTTTTCTTCCAATAAAAGTTTTGTTTAGAAGTGTATTTTTGTAAAGGAATTGTTTTTAAAATTGAAAATTGTTGCGGGGGGGGGGGGGCGTTGACATTTTCGCCCCGAGCGGCAAAAAGTATTGGTACGCCTCTGCAAGTTCCACCATCTTACGGTCTGCAACACTTATGCAAGATATGGTATTTGCAAATACGAAAAAAAATGCCATTACCACCACCCTCACAGGAAAGCAACAAGTGAACAGGAAAAACGAACATCAAAGAAGAGTGCCAATTTCTTAGACGCAGCCAACACAATTCAGCTGCTAAATACTATCCAGCAATTACAAAATCAGCTGACAAATATAGGAATCCGAGAGCCGGACAGAAGGCACGCACAAAGGCACTTCATGCGTTATCGGGACAACAGGTACCGACAAAGATAAAAAGAGGTAAATTCTCGGAGGACCACAAGGCAACGAAACCGGCACCCCCATTGGAAAACAAATCGGAACCACCTGTATGCGAAAATGATAGAGAAAAAATAGAAATAATCCTAGCCAACATTCAGGGCCTTAAATCAAACCATTCCTTAAATCAAACTATGTCGTATTCCCAAATTAAAGGCAAGATAGGGAACATCCTTAACCCTGAAAGAAAATAGTTTTGTGGTGAGAGGACCAAAACTGTTTAATCAGCTGCCCAAAGACCTAAGAAACACGAAGGGAGTTGCAGTGGACATCTTCAAAAGAAGATTAGACGCCTGGCTCAGAAAACCCCCGATGAGCCGGGCGTACTTGGCTATGTGAGGTGGAGAGCACAAGAAACCAACTCACTACTTCACCAGGTCAACTCGAGAGGAGGGGCGACAAGCTTGACCTTCGCGAAATGAGGAATCATCGCGCGGAACGTTTGTAAGGGTGTATATATTACACAGTGGGCCCTCGTTGTTCGTGAGGCTCTCTCTGTTCGCGATTTCGCAAATTCGTGATGACCCATTTTACTACCATAATTTTGGTAAATTCGCGACTGACTCCGCAAGTTCGTGATTTTGTCACGTGGCGTCTGCAACGCTGCCCACGTAGGTCGACGCAGGCTCAGTCGCGCTGTCTTTCACTGAGTGAGATTGTGTCATTTCGTGCTTTTCAACGCCAGTGTACTATATTTAGTGTGTTATTTAGTTACTTATACTTTAGGTGTATACTTCAGGTGAGTTTGAACGACAGTTCAGGATCGAACTGCGGTCGACCCCTCTGCAGCATCCCGCCTCATTTGCGGGATTTGTTGAAGGGGTAAATTGCTGTCTGATCTCCTCCTGCCCTCGTAGCCAGCCACGCATGGCTGGTCAGGGACTTTGCACAGGAATCTGTCCAGCTGGTTCTTGAAGTTATTCAGGTCGATGTGCTGGAGATTCCTCACTTCTTTTGGAAAGACATTGAAAAGCTTAGGGCCTCGTATTCTGTTTATAAAATATTATTGCTTTACATAATTGTTTATGTAATAATATTGCTTTATATTACATACCTTACCTTTGGTTAGCTTCCGCCCGAATTGTTCATTCTGACGAAGGTCAAGCTTTTCATTCCACCTTAGACCTAGAGTTTAACGTGGAATCCGAACCACGCCCCACCAGCAGCCCAGCGTCTTAACCACTAGGCCACCCAAGGTACCTATTTATCTACCAACCACTTTCTTTATTGTGTGGAAGGATGAACAGCTGGGTTTTGCTGCGCGCCGGCTGCCGTCAGCGGGTCTCGATCCCTGGGCCGATGGATTCGCAGTCAGCGACGCTAACCACTACACCACCGAGGTGTATGTATATATATATATATATGATGAATAAAACCACGAAGGAAAGGAAACACAAAATGGTGCTCAAGCGCTTTCGTCTAATGACATCCTCAGGAACACTGAAGTACATAAAAAGGTTACAGCCTATATATAGGTTACAGAAAGAAAAAAAAAGAAAAAATAAAACATACATACACACACACACATATATATACATATATATACATACATACATATCTATATATACAAATACATACATACATACATATATATATGCAATAAACAGAGAAGTAAAAATTAAAAATTAAAAATTAAAACCTTAAAGGATTACCAGTGAGGCGTACAGATTTGTAAAGAAAAATATCGATTTTTAGCACAAGATCAAATGGATTATAAAAATACAAATTTATACTGGAACTCTGCCCGGGTTTTAACACACTGCTGCCTATGGTCAGGTTTCGATATATAAAAAAAATAAAATGCAAATTAAAAGTTAATAAAGTAGCAGACAAGTTTAACAAAGATTTAATGTTTACCCTTCTTATCTAAATCTGTTTTAAAGGAATTCAAAATAACAGGATCGAGTTGAAAAAGACCTTTGCTTATGTTGAAGTTATTTGAAAGTTGGATAATGGCAGACTCAAGAATATTTCTATTAACAATGTTGCTTGAATGGAATAAAACTGAAGCATTATTCCAATCAATACAATGGGCTAACTCTGACAAATGGACAAAAAGGGCACTGGACAACTGTCCTGTTCTAACGGAATATTGATGCTGTTTTATACGTGTGTGCAAATCCTTTCCCGTCTGACCTATGTAAAAGGAATCACATTGTTTACAGCCAATTTTATAGATAATGCCTGAATTATTGGTAGGGCTATTTTTTATTATGATATTTTTCACAAGCAACATTGTTAATAGAAATATTCTTGAGTCTGCCATTATCCAACTTTCAAATAACTTCAACATAAGCAAAGGTCTTTTTCAACTCGATCCTGTTATTTTGAATTCCTTTAAAACAGATTTAGATAAGAAGGGTAAAACATTAAATCTTTGGTAAACTTGTCTGCTACTTTATTAACTTTTAATTTGCATTTTATTTTTTTTAATATATCGAAACCTGACCATAGGCAGCAGTGTGTTAAAACCCGGGCAGAGTTCCAGTATAAATTTGTATTTTATAATCCATTTGATCTTGTGCTAAAAATCGATATTTTCCTTACAAATCTGTACGCCTCACTGGTAATCCTTTAAGGTTTTAATTTTTAATTTTTAATTTTTACTTCTCTGTTTATTGCATATATATATGTATGTATGTATGTATTTGTATATATAGATATGTATGTATGTATATATATATGTATATATGTGTGTGTGTGTATGTATGTTATTTATTTTTTCTTTCTGTAACCTATATATAGGCTGTAACCTTTTTATGTACTTCAGTGTTCCTGAGGATGTCATTAGACGAAAGCGCTTGAGCACCATTTTGTGTTTCCTTTCCTTCGTGGTTTTATTCATCATAAATATTTTTCACGTGTTACTTTCGTGAAATAATTTTCATATATAATATATATATATATAATGAATAAAACCACGAAGGGAAAAGAAACACAGAGTGGTGCTCAAGCGCTTTCGTCTAATGACATCCTCAGGAACACTGGAGTGAAAAGTAATGAAAATTGTGGGAGGCGCAAACACATTTGTACGGAAAACTAACAATTTTAGCACTTTGCCCGAAATTCAACATAAGCTCAAATGGCTTGTTTACAACCAATTTTTTATAGTTATTGTCTGAATGATACATAGGTCACAAAAGAATAAAGAAATGAAAGTAAATATAAATTAGAAACAAAAATAGATAAAAAAAATTACAAAATGATGCCTAAATGATATATAGGTCACAAACGAAATAAACAAAGAAATAAAACACAGATAAAAACAAAAATTGTAAGAGGAGCATACAAATTCAAGCTCAATTGGATAGTTTACAATCAATTTAATAGATGATGCCGAAATGATATATATGTCACAAAGAGATAAAGAAATAAACCTAAAAAATAAATTGAAAAATAAATTGTAAGAGAAGCATACAAATTTATAAGGAAAAAATTACCAAAGGTTTTTATAGTTATTTTCTGAATCATACATATGTCACAAAAGAATAAAAAAATACAAATAAATATAAATTGGAAAACAAAATGATGCCTAAATGATATATAAAGAAATATAAGAATATATAAGAGATATATAAGATATATAAGAAAATTATAAACAATATATAGGAAATATATATATATATACATAAGGGAAAAATTACCAAAGGTTTTTATAGTTATTGTCTGAATGATACATACAGTAGATCACAAAAGAATAAAGAAATAAAAATAAATATAAATTGAAAAAAATTACAAAATATGCCTAAATGATATATAAAGAAATATAAGAAAATATAAGAAAATGCATACACATAAGAAATACACACATATATATATATACACACACACAGACATATAATATATATATATATATATATATATATATATATATATATATATATATATATACACAGACATATATATATATATATATAAGAAATACACATACAACAATAAATTGAAAAATAAAATTGTAAGAGAAGCATACAATTTATAAGGGAAAATTTTTTTTTTTTACCAAAGGTTTAGCAACCTGCTCTTGTTTAAATCCATTCTGAAGGAATCAGAGCAACGGGATCGAGTTGAAACAGACTTTTGCTCATGTTAAGGTTATTTGTAAATTGAATTATAGCAGACTAAAGAATATTTGTATTAACAATGTTGCTAGAGTGAAACAAACCTGAAGCATTATTCCAATCAATACAATGGGATAACTCTGGCAAATGGACAAAAACGGCACTGGACAACTGTCCCGTTCTAACGGAATATTGATGCTGTTTTACCCGCGTTTGCAAATCCTTTCCCGTTTGACCTATGTAAAAGGAATCACATTGTTTACACCCAATTTTATAGATAATGCCTAAATTATTGGTAGGGCTATTTTTTACTATGATATTTTTCACAATATTGTTATATGAAAAAACTACACTGATATCCAAAAGTTCAAGTACATTAGCAATGCTAAGAAGCTGGGAAGAATAGAAGTACTAAAATATTCTTTGACAAGGTACGAGTGTTATTATTCACACGATAGAAGGTTCGTTTAACCTTATTAAGACAAGATTCCATGAACGCAGATGGGTAACACAGCTCACTTCCAATACCGTTGATATTTTCCAATTCGGCATCGATGTATTCCGGACTAGCGATCCTAAGAGCGCGGAGAAACATTGAGGAAAATATGGCCTTCTTAATTGGGGTGTCATGTCCCGAGTAATGTACTTAAACGTTTGGATATCAGTGTAGTTTTTTCATATCACAATATTGTGAAAAATATCATAGTAAAAGGTAGCCCTACCAATAATTTAGGCATTATCTATAAAATTGGGTGTAAACAATGTGATTCCTTTTACATAGATCAGACGGGAAAGGATTTGCAAACGCGGGTAAAACAGCATCAATATTCCGTCAGAACGGGACAGTTGTCCAGTGCCGTTTTTGTCCATTTGTCAGAGTTATCCTATTGTATTGATTGGAATAATGCTTCAGTTTTGTTTCACTCTAGCAACATTGTTAATAGAAATATTCTTGAGTCTGCTATAATTCAACTTACAAATAACCTTAAAATGAGCAAAGGTCTGTTTCAACTCGATCCCGTTGCTCTGAATTCCTTCTGAATGGATTTAAACAAGAAGGGCAGGTTGCTAAACCTCTGGTAAACAAAACAAAAAATTTCCTTATAAATTTGTATGCTTCTCTTACAATTTTATTTTCAATTTATTGTTGTGTGTATTTCTTATATGCATATGTATATGTCTGTGTGTGTGTGTGTGTATGTTAACCCCTCCGTCTATGGCACTGAGTCGGTTCGGATCGACGGGGGTTCTAGTTGGGAGGCAGCAACGGATATTTCTTCTATAACATTCTAATTCTTTTCTTTCGCTTAGGGTCGACAGTTATTAATTCTTCTCTTGCTATAATACTCTGATACTTTCTCTGAGACTAAAATTATCGACTTTTCTTTTATAACTTATCGACTTTACTGACTAAGTTCTTCTGAAGATAGCCCAACTCGAGGGGGAAAATAAAAGTTTCTCTTACTGTAATTTACTTCTTAAAAATTTACAGGTAGTGGTCTGAATTTTACAGGGGTAGAGGTTCGACCTCTTTCGACCATGGCTCAGGCCGGAATCTAAAAAGTTAAGGAGGCAAGGGGCCTCTGCCCCTCCCCGCAGCGAGGCTGCTAACAAGGGAGTCTCGTAGTAGTGACCAAAGAGGAGTCCCGTAATGAAGTGAAGTTCATTTTACAAATACATGTATCATATAACCTAAATGTTGGGGGAAGGCAGTTGAAGGTTAAGTTCCCCCCTTTTAAACACATGATCAGATGTTTGAAAGATTCCAAATAAAAAAAAAAAAACTAATCGTATTTTTTTTGCCGAGTCTTCATTTCTGAAGGCGATATCATTTCATAGTAGTACATAAGTACAATTTGAGTACACGACTGAGTACATTTTCGTTTGGGTTTATTACAATTATGATTGCAATTATGGATTACTTACATTCGCTTATGATTGTCCATTACAGTTCTATTAAAGTACATTCTTACATTATATATTAAGTCATTACATTCAATTACAGTTTCATTGAAGTACATTACAAGTTATTATTAATTACAGTTTCATTAAAGTACATTACGTTATATTAAATTAAAGTATTACAGTTAATTACAATTAAACAGTTACAGTACTATAACTTTGTTTTGTTTTTACAGTGTTTCATATTAATAGACAATTAAGATGTTAGAAATATAATACAAAGTACATGGGCACATACGGTATGGATTTATACAACATAATATGTTATATTATGTTATAATATGTTATAAATTTGAATCAGAGCGAGAGGAGATATTTATCTTAGAAGCGTTCGATTTTGCTGTGATTAGCGAATTCGATCACTTACCTAAGCATTTTCGAGTTCATTGCGGGAGGTGATATAATAAAAAAAAAAAAAAAAAATAATACGAGAACGTATTTGTGCGTTTTCGAACGAATGCATAAAGTTTTGCGTTTCATAGACTGACACGAGTAAAAATGAATATTTAATAAAATTTATATAGGATAATGGTCAAGATAAGATATGGACGTATAGATGAATATGGTTGAATAATAATATTTATACTACATAACACAACAACATTATTATTAAAGAATTTACCATACATTGCATACTAGAGATATGATGAAGGGAAATTAATGACGGGAAAATGTGACGTCATAGTTATTGAATTTGTACGTATAGTACAAATCATTATTAGGAAGATTTACAAGAACGAATTAGAGACAAAGAGTGGATATTAATGACTAAGAAGTACAACTACGGGTTCCAATCCTGTTATATGCAATGCGTATGCATAATCTAGGGTCGAGGGTGAGATGCAAGACAATCATAATTAATTATAATAAATTCTATAACAAATGGAAAATGGATACGACTAAACCATAGAAATGGTAGATCGTAGGGTTATGACACAAACAAAAGTAGAAAGCTACAAAATTAAATTTTTATCCAAACTCGCGTTAAGCGATTTTGGTTCTTATGTAAAAATGAATATTGATTATTCATTGTTCATTTTTACATTGCTCTCCCCTTTAAAATGATATGTATACAATAATATAATAGGGTACAATTAATACAATAGAATTAAGAGAATAACATCCTAACTAATTCAAGTTAAATGACGAATTTTTCTTTACATTACAAATTTTTATACAGAACAAGTGAGTTCGGGTGGTTGGGTACAATGCAGAGTAATCACATCTTTAACATGACACTTGCTTACAAATATAAAAAAATTCAAAGATTTAATACTTTAATTTAGACAAACAATTAAGTTAGACAAACAATGATATTGTTAAATTTAAATAATTTTCTGTGGGAAAAATTACATACATAATGAGTAGTAGATAAAAGGGAAAAACGTAAATCGTACAATCTATAAGCTAATTTTTATTGACTATTCTAGGTAAAAAATCGAATTACGTAATGGATGATGTATAGACCTGTGGTCTAGTGTGTATTTGTGTGTATTAGGTACAAAGTGTGTATCTTATAAGTTTGAGGGACAGATTAGCTGAGAGGATTGTTAAATTAACTGAATAAATGCCTGAGCAAAAATTTATATATAGTAAGCAAAAATGCTTAAGACTATATAAATAGCATAGTTAGCACTTACACGCAATGAAATAGTTTATTGTGATATCCAATGATTTTAGCATAAGGTTTGTCTATATAGTATATATAGTGTGCATACATGCGTGTGTATGTGTAGGGATTTGGAAGGTTTTTGAATTAACAAAGTTTTAAAAATAATGTATAATAATTTAAGATGGGTTTAGGGTTATAAAATCTTTTAAGTTTAAGTCAATTATTGTTAAAATCTAATTGCAGGTAGTATTAATGATGGTGTATGCATACGAGTTTCATGTGAAAGTGGCTTGAAGTACAGAAAGAAAATGAATTCGAATATGTATCAAAAGTAATAGAATTCAACTAGGATTATCGATTTTACGTAATTAAATCAGTTACACGTATATTAAGGTAATAAAAAGAAACGTACTTAGAGGACCTTACAATTAATGAAAGTAAATCTAGCGGTACTAAAAATTAAATTTTGAAGATGGAATTAAATTCGACTAGTAACATTCCTAGCTATATATGAACTATATAACCATTAACATAAACCAGAAGTATCGGTACGATAACTGAATTAAGAAAATTAAGAATACAAATTAAAAATAGAAATCAATTATGCATTTTAATGAACTAAACATATAGTATACTTAAAAATAAAAAACACAACTTAACATAAATTGAGGTTATGTTCCATAGTACCAAAGAGGAATTTACCATGGTTGAACCATTGCTCTGGTTGACAATGGGTTCAACTAGGGTTGGGGTGTTAAAATAAAATAAAATTAAAAAACAAAGTTTGGAGTACTACATTCGGGGGGATTGAGTGACTAAGTAGGGGGTTATATGTCTGAAATTGACAAATTTTTTTTTTTTTTTTAAAGAAAAGGGATTGCTTGTTACACTACTTAGAACAAAAATTAAAAGAGTTCAAACAAAACGGGGGACGGCATGTTCCTCCCTATAGTAATTTAAAAAGGAAGTCATTGGACATGATTGATTAATTATTACACTATTACTGTTATCATAATCATAAAAATTATAAAACTCGTTACAAACATTTGTAAAAACGGTTTTGGTTGCAAACAATAAAATATGTCATTTACCTATATATTTATATACGCAACAATGGCATGAAAAGAAAAGACAAATCGGTCAATTTCCTTCTTACAAACAAAAAAAAATTAAACTAAAGACACAACCGGTCAATTCAGGTTGAATTTAATTCTTTTACAAAAAAAAAAAGGTTGAATTAAAATCTTAAATTACATTTTCTTAAATTAAATTCTCTTAAACTACAAAGAAAAAGTTGAATTCAATTGACTGCATTGGAATGACTTGGGACTTCAAAACTGACTTCTTCAAAGCTGACTTCTTCAAAACTGACTTCTTCAAAACTGACTTCTCTGACTTGAACTCTCATCAAGTATTTCTATAAATCTCTGGGGCGGTTGTCCCTCTTGGATGCAACCTATTGACTTGAACTCTTATCAAGTATTTCTATAAATCTCTGGGGCGGTTGTCCCTCTTGGATGCAACCTTCTGACTTGAACTCTTATCAAGTATTTCTATAAATCTCTGGGGCGGTTGTCCCTCTGGATGCAACCATCTGACTTGAACTCTTATCAAGTATTTTTATAAATCTCTGGGGCGGTTGTCCCTCTTGGATGCAACCTTCTGACTTGAACTCTTATCAAGTATTTCTATAAATCTCTGGGGCGGTTGTCCCTCTGGGTGCAACCATCTGACTTGAACTCTTATCAAGTAATAAATCTGGGGCGGTTGTCCCTCTTGGATGCAACTTCTGAATCTGAACTGATTTGCAACTTATTTGCAACTAAAACTGACTTGGAACTTACTTGCAACTGATTTGCAACTAAACTGACTCGAAACTACTTCGAGTATCTTGAAACTGAAACTGTCTAACTCGAAATCTATCAAGTAACTCTATAACTCTATAAACTCTCTGTAAACTCTCTCTCTTAATTTGCAAGTCAATTCAATTCAATAATTTGAAAAAAATTGTAAACAAAAATACAAAATATGTAAACAACATTTCACTCGAATGTACGCGAAGGTACGGTACTATTATGTTTGATACATAAAATAAAATTATTCTATACTAACTAATAGTGAAAATAACTGAAATTAACTCTGTGAAATTAACTCTGTGACATTAACTCAGTGACATTAACTTCTGTGACAATTAACTTCTATGACAATTAACTTCTATGACAATTAACTTCTGTGACTTTTAACTCTGTGAAAATTAGTTTCACTAAAAAAAAATGTATCACTGGTGTCTGAAATGTTCACTGTGTTTTTTGTAAATTCTGACTTGATACTCATTATTAACTGTTAATAATACTGACTTTTCAAGTGTTTATAAATTTCTTAAAAAAAAACAACTCTGTACTTAATAAAATTTCTACGGGGAAATCCTTGAGACGTGTCCTGAAGACGTCTTGCTGGCTACTTCTTGGATGAAAACCAGGCGTGGAGAACTTGTAGTCGTGACACACCGGTTCAAGGGTAGATGTTACGAACTAGAAGTCGTGACACGCCGTCAAATGGTGGGTCGCCACTTGTTAAACTCTTGGCTACAGACTCGCCAGACTGTTATGCCAATATCTTCTATGTGCTTGGGGTGCTAGTTTTTTATCCTGGGGCAGGGTCGCCAGACTGTTAAGATCCTGGTAAAGAGTCGCCAGACTGTTTGACCCAATATCTTCTATGGTGCTTGGGTTATCTCGTATCGACGAGGCGCTCTTGTTTGGAGGCAGCAACGGACCTGTTACTTGCAGTAGTTTCTTCTATACTACTCTCCGAGTTCTTCTTTAGTGGCTCGGAGGATTCTGAGAGGCTTATTAAATTCTTTGAGGTTTCTCCCCGATTCTTCTTGTAACTTATCGGGAGATTCTAATGACTAAGTTTTCTGAAGATAGCCCAACTCGAGGGGGAAAATAAAAAGTTTCTCTTACTGTAATTTACTTCTTAAAAATTTACAGGTAGTGGTCTGAATTTTACAGGGGTAGAGGTTCGACCTCTTTCGACCATGGCTCAGGCCGGAATCTAAAAAGTTAAGGAGGCAAGGGGCCTCTGCCCCCTCCCCGCAGCGAGGCTGCTAACAAGGGAGTCTCGTAGTAGTGACCAAAGAGGAGTCCCGTAATGAAGTGAAGTTCATTTTACAAATACATGTATCATATAAACCTAAATGTTGGGGGAAGGCAGTGAAGGTTAAGTTCCCCCCTTTTAAACACATGATCAGATGTTTGAAAGATTCCAAATAAAAAAAAAAAAAAAAAAAAAAAAAACTAATCGTATTTTTTTTGCCGAGTCTTCATTTCTGAAGGCGATATCATTTCATAGTAGTACATAAGTACAATTTGAGTACACGACTGAGTACATTTTCGTTTGGGTTTATTACAATTATGATTGCAATTATGGATTACTTCACATTCGCTTATGATTGTCCATTACAGTTCTATTAAAGTACATTCTTACATTATATATTAAGTCATTACATTCAATTACAGTTTCATTGAAGTACATTACAAGTTATTATTAATTACAGTTTCATTAAAGTACATTACGTTATATTAAATTAAAGTATTACAGTTAATTACAATTAAACAGTTACAGTACTATAACTTTGTTTTGTTTTTACAGTATTTCATATTAATAGACAATTAAGATGTTAGAAATATAATACAAAGTACATGGGCACATACGGTATGGATTTATATCAACATAATATGTTATATTATGTTATAATATGTTATAAATTTGAATCAGAGCGAGAGGAGATATTTATCTTAGAAGCGTTCGATTTTGCTGTGATTAGCGAATTCGATCACTTACCTAAGCATTTTCGAGTTCATTGCGGGAGGTGATATAATAAAAAATAAAAATAAAAAAAAATACGAGAACGTATTTGTGCGTTTTCGAACGAATGCATAAAGTTTTGCGTTTCATAGACTGACACGAGTAAAAATGAATATTTAATAAAATTTATATAGGATAATGGTCAAGATAAGATATGGACGTATAGATGAATATGGTTGAATAATAATATTTATACTACATAACACCAACATTATTATTAAAGAATTTACCATACATTGCATACTAGAGATATGATGAAGGGAAATTAATGACGGGAAAATGTGACGTCATAGTTATTGAATTTGTACGTATAGTACAAATCATTATTAGGAAGATTTACAAGAACGAATTAGAGACAAAGAGTGGATATTAATGACTAAGAAGTACAACTACGGGTTCCAATCCTGTTATATGCAATGCGTATGCATAATCTAGGGTCGAGGGTGAGATGCAAGACAATCATAATTAATTATAATAAATTCTATAACAAATGGAAAATGGATACGACTAAACCATAGAAATGGTAGATCGTAGGGTTATGACACAAACAAAAGTAGAAAGCTACAAAATTAAATTTTTATCCAAACTCGCGTTAAGCGATTTTGGTTCTTATGTAAAAATGAATATTGATTATTCATTGTTCATTTTTACATTGCTCTCCCCTTTAAAATGATATGTATACAATAATATAATAGGGTACAATTAATACAATAGAATTAAGAGAATAACATCCTAACTAATTCAAGTTAAATGACGAATTTTTCTTTACATTACAAATTTTTATACAGAACAAGTGAGTTCGGGTGGTTGGGTACAATGCAGAGTAATCACATCTTTAACATGACACTTGCTTACAAAATATAAAAAAATTCAAAGATTTAATACTTTAATTTAGACAAACAATTAAGTTAGACAAACAATGATATTGTTAAATTTAAAAAAAAAAAATATTTTTCTGTGGGAAAAATTACATACATAATGAGTAGTAGATAAAAGGGAAAAACGTAAATCGTACAATCTATAAGCTAATTTTTATTGACTATTCTAGGTAAAAAATCGAATTACGTAATGGATGATGTATAGACCTGTGGTCTAGTGTGTATTTGTGTGTATTAGGTACAAAGTGTGTATCTTATAAGTTTGAGGGACAGATTAGCTGAGAGGATTGTTAAATTAACTGAATAAATGCCTGAGCAAAAATTTATATATAGTAAGCAAAAATGCTTAAGACTATATAAATAGCATAGTTAGCACTTACACGCAATGAAATAGTTTATTGTGATATCCAATGATTTTAGCATAAGGTTTGTCTATATAGTATATATAGTGTGCATACATGCGTGTGTATGTGTAGGGATTTGGAAGGTTTTTGAATTAACAAAGTTTTAAAAATAATGTATAATAATTTAAGATGGGTTTAGGGTTATAAAATCTTTTAAGTTTAAGTCAATTATTGTTAAAATCTAATTGCAGGTAGTATTAATGATGGTGTATGCATACGAGTTTCATGTGAAAGTGGCTTGAAGTACAGAAAGAAAATGAATTCGAATATGTATCAAAAGTAATAGAATTCAACTAGGATTATCGATTTTACGTAATTAAATCAGTTACACGTATATTAAGGTAATAAAAAGAAACGTACTTAGAGGACCTTACAATTAATGAAAGTAAATCTAGCGGTACTAAAAATTAAATTTTGAAGATGGAATTAAATTCGACTAGTAACATTCCTAGCTATATATGAACTATATAACCATTAACATAAACCAGAAGTATCGGTACGATAACTGAATTAAGAAAATTAAGAATACAAATTAAAAATAGAAATCAATTATGCATTTTAATGAACTAAACATATAGTATACTTAAAAATAAAAAACACAACTTAACATAAATTGAGGTTATGTTCCATAGTACCAAAGAGGAATTTACCATGGTTGAACCATTGCTCTGGTTGACAATGGGTTCAACTAGGGTTGGGGTGTTAAAATAAAATAAAATTAAAAAACAAAGTTTGGAGTACTACATTCGGGGGGATTGAGTGACTAAGTAGGGGGTTATATGTCTGAAATTGACAAATTTTTTTTTTTTTTTTAAAGAAAAGGGATTGCTTGTTACACTACTTAGAACAAAAATTAAAAGAGTTCAAACAAAACGGGGGGACGGCATGTTCCTCCCTATAGTAATTTAAAAAGGAAGTCATTGGACATGATTGATTAATTATTACACTATTACTGTTATCATATATCATAAAAATTATAAAACTCGTTACAAACATTTGTAAAAACGGTTTTGGTTGCAAACAATAAAATATGTCATTTTACCTATATATTTATATACGCAACAATGGCATGAAAAGAAAAGACAAATCGGTCAATTTCCTTCTTACAAACAAAAAAAAAAATTAAACTAAAGACACAAACCGGTCAATTCAGGTTGAATTTAATTCTTTTACAGAAAAAAAAAGGTTGAATTAAATTCTTAAATTACATTTTCTTAAATTAAATTCTCTTAAACTACAAAGAAAAAGTTGAATTCAATTGACTGCATTGGAATGACTTGGGACTTCAAAACTGACTTCTTCAAAGCTGACTTCTTCAAAACTGACTTCTTCAAAACTGACTTCTCTGACTTGAACTCTTATCAAGTATTTCTATAAATCTCTGGGGCGGTTGTCCCTCTTGGATGCAACCTATTGACTTGAACTCTTATCAAGTATTTCTATAAATCTCTGGGGCGGTTGTCCCTCTTGGATGCAACCTTCTGACTTGAACTCTTATCAAGTATTTCTATAAATCTCTGGGGCGGTTGTCCCTCTGGATGCAACCATCTGACTTGAACTCTTATCAAGTATTTTTATAAATCTCTGGGGCGGTTGTCCCTCTTGGATGCAACCTTCTGACTTGAACTCTTATCAAGTATTTCTATAAATCTCTGGGGCGGTTGTCCCTCTGGGTGCAACCATCTGACTTGAACTCTTATCAAGTATTTTTATAAATCTCTGGGGCGGTTGTCCCTCTTGGATGCAACCTTCTGAATCTGAAAACTGATTTGCAACTTATTTGCAACTAAAACTGACTTGGAACTTACTTGCAACTGATTTGCAACTAAAACTGACTCGAAACTACTTCGAGTATCTTGAAACTGAAACTGTCTAACTCGAAATCTATCAAGTAACTCTATAACTCTATAAACTCTCTGTAAACTCTCTCTCTTAATTTGCAAGTCAATTCAATTCAATAATTTGAAAAAAATTGTAAACAAAAATACAAAATATGTAAACAACATTTCACTCGAATGTACGCGAAGGTACGGTACTATTATGTTTGATACATAAAATAAAATTATTCTATACTAACTAATAGTGAAAATAACTGAAATTAACTCTGTGAAATTAACTCTGTGACATTAACTCAGTGACATTAACTTCTGTGACAATTAACTTCTATGACAATTAACTTCTATGACAATTAACTTCTGTGACTTTTAACTCTGTGAAAATTAGTTTCACTAAAAAAAAATGTATCACTGGTGTCTGAAATGTTCACTGTGTTTTTTGTAAATTCTGACTTGATACTCATTATTAACTGTTAATAATACTGACTTTTCAAGTGTTTATAAATTTCTTAAAAAAAACAACTCTGTACTTAATAAAATTTCTACGGGGAAATCCTTGAGACGTGTCCTGAAGACGTCTTGCTGGCTACTTCTTGGATGAAAACCAGGCGTGGAGAACTTGTAGTCGTGACACACCGGTTCAAGGGTAGATGTTACGAACTAGAAGTCGTGACACGCCGTCAAATGGTGGGTCGCCACTTGTTAAACTCTTGGCTACAGACTCGCCAGACTGTTATGCCAATATCTTCTATGTGCTTGGGGTGCTAGTTTTTTATCCTGGGGCAGGGTCGCCAGACTGTTAAGATCCTGGTAAAGAGTCGCCAGACTGTTTGACCCAATATCTTCTATGGTGCTTGGGTTATCTCGTATCGACGAGGCGCTCTTGTTTGGGCAGCAACGGACCTGTTACTTGCAGTAGTTTCTTCTATACTACTCTCCGAGTTCTTCTTTAGTGGCTCGGAGGATTCTGAGAGGCTTATTAAATTCTTTGAGGTTTCTCCCCGATTCTTCTTGTAACTTATCGGGAGATTCTAATGACTAAGTTTTCTGAAGATAGCCCAACTCGAGGGGGAAAATAAAAAGTTTCTCTTACTGTAATTTACTTCTTAAAAATTTACAGGTAGTGGTCTGAATTTTACAGGGGTAGAGGTTCGACCTCTTTCGACCATGGCTCAGGCCGGAATCTAAAAAGTTAAGGAGGCAAGGGGCCTCTGCCCCCTCCCCGCAGCGAGGCTGCTAACAAGGGAGTCTCGTAGTAGTGACCAAAGAGGAGTCCCGTAATGAAGTGAAGTTCATTTTACAAATACATGTATCATATAAACCTAAATGTTGGGGGAAGGCAGTGAAGGTTAAGTTCCCCCCTTTTAAACACATGATCAGATGTTTGAAAGATTCCAAATAAAAAAAAAAAAATAAAAAAAACTAATCGTATTTTTTTTGCCGAGTCTTCATTTCTGAAGGCGATATCATTTCATAGTAGTACATAAGTACAATTTGAGTACACGACTGAGTACATTTTCGTTTGGGTTTATTACAATTATGATTGCAATTATGGATTACTTCACATTCGCTTATGATTGTCCATTACAGTTCTATTAAAGTACATTCTTACATTATATATTAAGTCATTACATTCAATTACAGTTTCATTGAAGTACATTACAAGTTATTATTAATTACAGTTTCATTAAAGTACATTACGTTATATTAAATTAAAGTATTACAGTTAATTACAATTAAACAGTTACAGTACTATAACTTTGTTTTGTTTTTACAGTATTTCATATTAATAGACAATTAAGATGTTAGAAATATAATACAAAGTACATGGGCACATACGGTATGGATTTATATCAACATAATATGTTATATTATGTTATAATATGTTATAAATTTGAATCAGAGCGAGAGAGATTTATCTTAGAAGCGTTCGATTTTGCTGTGATTAGCGAATTCGATCACTTACCTAAGCATTTTCGAGTTCATTGCGGGAGGTGATATAATAAAAAATAAAAATAAAAAAAATAATACGAGAACGTATTTGTGCGTTTTCGAACGAATGCATAAAGTTTTGCGTTTCATAGACTGACACGAGTAAAAATGAATATTTAATAAAATTTATATAGGATAATGGTCAAGATAAGATATGGACGTATAGATGAATATGGTTGAATAATAATATTTATACTACATAACACAACAACATTATTATTAAAGAATTTACCATACATTGCATACTAGAGATATGATGAAGGGAAATTAATGACGGGAAAATGTGACGTCATAGTTATTGAATTTGTACGTATAGTACAAATCATTATTAGGAAGATTTACAAGAACGAATTAGAGACAAAGAGTGGATATTAATGACTAAGAAGTACAACTACGGGTTCCAATCCTGTTATATGCAATGCGTATGCATAATCTAGGGTCGAGGGTGAGATGCAAGACAATCATAATTAATTATAATAAATTCTATAACAAATGGAAAATGGATACGACTAAACCATAGAAATGGTAGATCGTAGGGTTATGACACAAACAAAAGTAGAAAGCTACAAAATTAAATTTTTATCCAAACTCGCGTTAAGCGATTTTGGTTCTTATGTAAAAATGAATATTGATTATTCATTGTTCATTTTTACATTGCTCTCCCCTTTAAAATGATATGTATACAATAATATAATAGGGTACAATTAATACAATAGAATTAAGAGAATAACATCCTAACTAATTCAAGTTAAATGACGAATTTTTCTTTACATTACAAATTTTTATACAGAACAAGTGAGTTCGGGTGGTTGGGTACAATGCAGAGTAATCACATCTTTAACATGACACTTGCTTACAAAATATAAAAAAATTCAAAGATTTAATACTTTAATTTAGACAAACAATTAAGTTAGACAAACAATGATATTGTTAAATTTAAAAAAAAAAAATATTTTTCTGTGGGAAAAATTACATACATAATGAGTAGTAGATAAAAGGGAAAAACGTAAATCGTACAATCTATAAGCTAATTTTTATTGACTATTCTAGGTAAAAAATCGAATTACGTAATGGATGATGTATAGACCTGTGGTCTAGTGTGTATTTGTGTGTATTAGGTACAAAGTGTGTATCTTATAAGTTTGAGGGACAGATTAGCTGAGAGGATTGTTAAATTAACTGAATAAATGCCTGAGCAAAAATTTATATATAGTAAGCAAAAATGCTTAAGACTATATAAATAGCATAGTTAGCACTTACACGCAATGAAATAGTTTATTGTGATATCCAATGATTTTAGCATAAGGTTTGTCTATATAGTATATATAGTGTGCATACATGCGTGTGTATGTGTAGGGATTTGGAAGGTTTTTGAATTAACAAAGTTTTAAAAATAATGTATAATAATTTAAGATGGGTTTAGGGTTATAAAATCTTTTAAGTTTAAGTCAATTATTGTTAAAATCTAATTGCAGGTAGTATTAATGATGGTGTATGCATACGAGTTTCATGTGAAAGTGGCTTGAAGTACAGAAAGAAAATGAATTCGAATATGTATCAAAAGTAATAGAATTCAACTAGGATTATCGATTTTACGTAATTAAATCAGTTACACGTATATTAAGGTAATAAAAAGAAACGTACTTAGAGGACCTTACAATTAATGAAAGTAAATCTAGCGGTACTAAAAATTAAATTTTGAAGATGGAATTAAATTCGACTAGTAACATTCCTAGCTATATATGAACTATATAACCATTAACATAAACCAGAAGTATCGGTACGATAACTGAATTAAGAAAATTAAGAATACAAATTAAAAATAGAAATCAATTATGCATTTTAATGAACTAAACATATAGTATACTTAAAAATAAAAAACACAACTTAACATAAATTGAGGTTATGTTCCATAGTACCAAAGAGGAATTTACCATGGTTGAACCATTGCTCTGGTTGACAATGGGTTCAACTAGGGTTGGGGTGTTAAAATAAAATAAAATTAAAAACAAAGTTTGGAGTACTACATTCGGGGGGATTGAGTGACTAAGTAGGGGGTTATATGTCTGAAATTGACAAATTTTTTTTTTTTTTTAAAGAAAAGGGATTGCTTGTTACACTACTTAGAACAAAAATTAAAAGAGTTCAAACAAAACGGGGGGACGGCATGTTCCTCCCTATAGTAATTTAAAAAGGAAGTCATTGGACATGATTGATTAATTATTACACTATTACTGTTATCATATCATCATAAAAATTATAAAACTCGTTACAAACATTTGTAAAAACGGTTTTGGTTGCAAACAATAAAATATGTCATTTTACCTATATATTTATATACGCAACAATGGCATGAAAAGAAAAACAAATCGGTCAATTTCCTTCTTACAAACAAAAAAAAAATTAAACTAAAGACACAAACCGGTCAATTCAGGTTGAATTTAATTCTTTTACTAAAAAAAAAAAGGTTGAATTAAATTCTTAAATTACATTTTCTTAAATTAAATTCTCTTAAACTACAAAGAAAAAGTTGAATTCAATTGACTGCATTGGAATGACTTGGGACTTCAAAACTGACTTCTTCAAAGCTGACTTCTTCAAAACTGACTTCTTCAAAACTGACTTCTCTGACTTGAACTCTCATCAAGTATTTCTATAAATCTCTGGGGCGGTTGTCCCTCTTGGATGCAACCTATTGACTTGAACTCTTATCAAGTATTTCTATAAATCTCTGGGGCGGTTGTCCCTCTTGGATGCAACCTTCTGACTTGAACTCTTATCAAGTATTTCTATAAATCTCTGGGGCGGTTGTCCCTCTGGATGCAACCATCTGACTTGAACTCTTATCAAGTATTTTTATAAATCTCTGGGGCGGTTGTCCCTCTTGGATGCAACCTTCTGAATCTGAAAACTGATTTGCAACTTATTTGCAACTAAAACTGACTTGGAACTTACTTGCAAACTGATTTGCAGCTGATTTGCAACTAAAACTGACTCGAAACTACTTCGAGTATCTTGAAACTGAAACTGTCTAACTCGAAATCTATCAAGTAACTCTATAACTCTATAAACTCTCTGTAAACTCTCTCTCTTAATTTGCAAGTCAATTCAATTCAATAATTTGAAAAAAATTGTAAACAAAAATACAAAATATGTAAACAACATTTCACTCGAATGTACGCGAAGGTACGGTACTATTATGTTTGATACATAAAATAAAATTATTCTATACTAACTATATAGTGAAAATAACTGAAATTAACTGTGAATTAACTCTGTGACATTAACTCAGTGACATTAACTTCTGTGACAATTAACTTCTATGACAATTAACTTCTATGACAATTAACTTCTGTGACTTTTAACTCTGTGAAAATTAGTTTCACTAAAAAAAATGTATCACTGGTGTCTGAAATGTTCACTGTGTTTTTTGTAAATTCTGACTTGATACTCATTATTAACTGTTAATAATACTGACTTTTCAAGTGTTTATAAATTTCTTAAAAAAAAACAACTCTGTACTTAATAAAATTTCTACGGGGAAATCCTTGAGACGTGTCCTGAAGACGTCTTGCTGGCTACTTCTTGGATGAAAACCAGGCGTGGAGAACTTGTAGTCGTGACACACCGGTTCAAGGGTAGATGTTACGAACTAGAAGTCGTGACACGCCGTCAAATGGTGGGTCGCCACTTGTTAAACTCTTGGCTACAGACTCGCCAGACTGTTATGCCAATATCTTCTATGTGCTTGGGGTGCTAGTTTTTTATCCTGGGGCAGGGTCGCCAGACTGTTAAGATCCTGGTAAAGAGTCGCCAGACTGTTTGACCCAATATCTTCTATGGTGCTTGGGTTATCTCGTATCGACGAGGCGCTCTTGTTTGAGGCAGCAACGGACCTGTTACTTGCAGTAGTTTCTTCTATACTACTCTCCGAGTTCTTCTTTAGTGGCTCGGAGGATTCTGAGAGGCTTATTAAATTCTTTGAGGTTTCTCCCCGATTCTTCTTGTAACTTATCGGGAGATTCTAATGACTAAGTTTTCTGAAGATAGCCCAACTCGAGGGGAAAATAAAAAGTTTCTCTTACTGTAATTTACTTCTTAAAAATTTACAGGTAGTGGTCTGAATTTTACAGGGGTAGAGGTTCGACCTCTTTCGACCATGGCTCAGGCCGGAATCTAAAAAGTTAAGGAGGCAAGGGGCCTCTGCCCCCTCCCCGCAGCGAGGCTGCTAACAAGGGAGTCTCGTAGTAGTGACCAAAGAGGAGTCCCGTAATGAAGTGAAGTTCATTTTACAAATACATGTATCATATAAACCTAAATGTTGGGGGAAGGCAGTGAAGGTTAAGTTCCCCCCTTTTAAACACATGATCAGATGTTTGAAAGATTCCAAATAAAAATAAAAAAACTAAAAAAAACTAATCATATTTTTTTTGCCGAGTCTTCATTTCTGAAGGCGATATCATTTCATAGTAGTACCTAAGTACAATTTGAGTACACGACTGAGTACATTTTCGTTTGGGTTTATTACAATTATGATTGCAATTATGGGTTACTTCACATTCGCTTATGATTGTCCATTACAGTTCTATTAAAGTACATTCTTACATTATATATTAAGTCATTACATTCAATTACAGTTTCATTGAAGTACATTACAAGTTATTATTAATTACAGTTTCATTAAAGTACATTACGTTATATTAAATTAAAGTATTACAGTTAATTACAATTAAACAGTTACAGTACTATAACTTTGTTTTGTTTTTACAGTATTTCATATTAATAGACAATTAAGATGTTAGAAATATAATACAAAGTACATGGGCACATACGGTATGGATTTATATCAACATAATATGTTATAATATGTTGAATCAGAGCGAGAGGATATTTATCTTAGAAGCGTTCGATTTTGCTGTGATTAGCGAATTCGATCACTTACCTAAGCATTTTCGAGTTCATTGCGGGAGGTGATATAATAAAAAATAAAAAAAAAAAATAATACGAGAACGTATTTGTGCGTTTTCGAACGAATGCATAAAGTTTTGCGTTTCATAGACTGACACGAGTAAAAATGAATATTTAATAAAATTTATATAGGATAATGGTCAAGATAAGATATGGACGTATAGATGAATATGGTTGAATAATAATATTTATACTACATAACACAACAACATTATTATTAAAGAATTTACCATACATTGCATACTAGAGATATGATGAAGGGAAATTAATGACGGGAAAATGTGACGTCATAGTTATTGAATTTGTACGTATAGTACAAATCATTATTAGGAAGATTTACAAGAACGAATTAGAGACAAAGAGTGGATATTAATGACTAAGAAGTACAACTACGGGTTCCAATCCTGTTATATGCAATGCGTATGCATAATCTAGGGTCGAGGGTGAGATGCAAGACAATCATAATTAATTATAATAAATTCTATAACAAATGGAAAATGGATACGACTAAACCATAGAAATGGTAGATCGTAGGGTTATGACACAAACAAAAGTAGAAAGCTACAAAATTAAATTTTTATCCAAACTCGCGTTAAGCGATTTTGGTTCTTATGTAAAAATGAATATTGATTATTCATTGTTCATTTTTACATTGCTCTCCCCTTTAAAATGATATGTATACAATAATATAATAGGGTACAATTAATACAATAGAATTAAGAGAATAACATCCTAACTAATTCAAGTTAAATGACGAATTTTTCTTTACATTACAAATTTTTATACAGAACAAGTGAGTTCGGGTGGTTGGGTACAATGCAGAGTAATCACATCTTTAACATGACACTTGCTTACAAAATATAAAAAAATTCAAAGATTTAATACTTTAATTTAGACAAACAATTAAGTTAGACAAACAATGATATTGTTAAATTTAAAAAAAAAAATAATTTTTCTGTGGGAAAAATTACATACATAATGAGTAGTAGATAAAAGGGAAAAACGTAAATCGTACAATCTATAAGCTAATTTTTATTGACTATTCTAGGTAAAAAATCGAATTACGTAATGGATGATGTATAGACCTGTGGTCTAGTGTGTATTTGTGTGTATTAGGTACAAAGTGTGTATCTTATAAGTTTGAGGGACAGATTAGCTGAGAGGATTGTTAAATTAACTGAATAAATGCCTGAGCAAAAATTTATATATAGTAAGCAAAAATGCTTAAGACTATATAAATAGCATAGTTAGCACTTACACGCAATGAAATAGTTTATTGTGATATCCAATGATTTTAGCATAAGGTTTGTCTATATAGTATATATAGTGTGCATACATGCGTGTGTATGTGTAGGGATTTGGAAGGTTTTTGAATTAACAAAGTTTTAAAAATAATGTATAATAATTTAAGATGGGTTTAGGGTTATAAAATCTTTTAAGTTTAAGTCAATTATTGTTAAAATCTAATTGCAGGTAGTATTAATGATGGTGTATGCATACGAGTTTCATGTGAAAGTGGCTTGAAGTACAGAAAGAAAATGAATTCGAATATGTATCAAAAGTAATAGAATTCAACTAGGATTATCGATTTTACGTAATTAAATCAGTTACACGTATATTAAGGTAATAAAAAGAAACGTACTTAGAGGACCTTACAATTAATGAAAGTAAATCTAGCGGTACTAAAAATTAAATTTTGAAGATGGAATTAAATTCGACTAGTAACATTCCTAGCTATATATGAACTATATAACCATTAACATAAACCAGAAGTATCGGTACGATAACTGAATTAAGAAAATTAAGAATACAAATTAAAAATAGAAATCAATTATGCATTTTAATGAACTAAACATATAGTATACTTAAAAATAAAAAACACAACTTAACATAAATTGAGGTTATGTTCCATAGTACCAAAGAGGAATTTACCATGGTTGAACCATTGCTCTGGTTGACAATGGGTTCAACTAGGGTTGGGGTGTTAAAATAAAATAAAATTAAAAAACAAAGTTTGGAGTACTACATTCGGGGGATTGAGTGACTAAGTAGGGGGTTATATGTCTGAAATTGACAAATTTTTTTTTTTTTTTTAAAGAAAAGGGATTGCTTGTTACACTACTTAGAACAAAAATTAAAAGAGTTCAAACAAAACGGGGGGACGGCATGTTCCTCCCTATAGTAATTTAAAAAGGAAGTCATTGGACATGATTGATTAATTATTACACTATTACTGTTATCATATATCATAAAAATTATAAAACTCGTTACAAACATTTGTAAAAACGGTTTTGGTTGCAAACAATAAAATATGTCATTTTACCTATATATTTATATACGCAACAATGGCATGAAAAGAAAAGACAAATCGGTCAATTTCCTTCTTACAAAAAAAAAAAAATTAAACTAAAGACACAAACCGGTCAATTCAGGTTGAATTTAATTCTTTTGAAAAAAAAAGGTTGAATTAAATTCTTAAATTACATTTTCTTAAATTAAATTCTCTTAAACTACAAAGAAAAAGTTGAATTCAATTGACTGCATTGGAATGACTTGGGACTTCAAAACTGACTTCTTCAAAGCTGACTTCTTCAAAACTGACTTCTTCAAAACTGACTTCTCTGACTTGAACTCTTATCAAGTATTTCTATAAATCTCTGGGGCGGTTGTCCCTCTTGGATGCAACCTATTGACTTGAACTCTTATCAAGTATTTCTATAAATCTCTGGGGCGGTTGTCCCTCTTGGATGCAACCTTCTGACTTGAACTCTTATCAAGTATTTCTATAAATCTCTGGGGCGGTTGTCCCTCTGGATGCAACCATCTGACTTGAACTCTTATCAAGTATTTTTATAAATCTCTGGGGCGGTTGTCCCTCTTGGATGCAACCTTCTGACTTGAACTCTTATCAAGTATTTCTATAAATCTCTGGGGCGGTTGTCCCTCTGGGTGCAACCATCTGACTTGAACTCTTATCAAGTATTTTTATAAATCTCTGGGGCGGTTGTCCCTCTTGGATGCAACCTTCTGAATCTGAAAACTGATTTGCAACTTATTTGCAACTAAAACTGACTTGGAACTTACTTGCAACTGATTTGCAACTAAAACTGACTCGAAACTACTTCGAGTATCTTGAAACTGAAACTGTCTAACTCGAAATCTATCAAGTAACTCTATAACTCTATAAACTCTCTGTAAACTCTCTCTCTTAATTTGCAAGTCAATTCAATTCAATAATTTGAAAAAAATTGTAAACAAAAATACAAAATATGTAAACAACATTTCACTCGAATGTACGCGAAGGTACGGTACTATTATGTTTGATACATAAAATAAAATTATTCTATACTAACTAATAGTGAAAATAACTGAAATTAACTCTGTGAAATTAACTCTGTGACATTAACTCAGTGACATTAACTTCTGTGACAATTAACTTCTATGACAATTAACTTCTATGACAATTAACTTCTGTGACTTTTAACTCTGTGAAAATTAGTTTCACTAAAAAAAAATGTATCACTGGTGTCTGAAATGTTCACTGTGTTTTTTGTAAATTCTGACTTGATACTCATTATTAACTGTTAATAATACTGACTTTTCAAGTGTTTATAAATTTCTTAAAAAAAAACAACTCTGTACTTAATAAAATTTCTACGGGGAAATCCTTGAGACGTGTCCTGAAGACGTCTTGCTGGCTACTTCTTGGATGAAAACCAGGCGTGGAGAACTTGTAGTCGTGACACACCGGTTCAAGGGTAGATGTTACGAACTAGAAGTCGTGACACGCCGTCAAATGGTGGGTCGCCACTTGTTAAACTCTTGGCTACAGACTCGCCAGACTGTTATGCCAATATCTTCTATGTGCTTGGGGTGCTAGTTTTTTATCCTGGGGCAGGGTCGCCAGACTGTTAAGATCCTGGTAAAGAGTCGCCAGACTGTTTGACCCAATATCTTCTATGGTGCTTGGGTTATCTCGTATCGACGAGGCGCTCTTGTTTGGAGGCAGCAACGGACCTGTTACTTGCAGTAGTTTCTTCTATACTACTCTCCGAGTTCTTCTTTAGTGGCTCGGAGGATTCTGAGAGGCTTATTAAATTCTTTGAGGTTTCTCCCCGATTCTTCTTGTAACTTATCGGGAGATTCTAATGAGTAAGTTTTCTGAAGATAGCCCAACTCGAGGGGAAAATAAAAAGTTTCTCTTACTGTAATTTACTTCTTAAAAATTTACAGGTAGTGGTCTGAATTTTACAGGTAGGGGTAGAGGTTCGACTCTTTCGACCATGGCTCAGGCGCGGAATCTAAAAAGTTTAAGGAGGCAAGGGGCCTCTGCCCCCTCCCAGCAGCGAGTGCTGCTGCTAAAAGGGAGTCTCGTCTTAGTAGTGACCAAAGAGGAGTCCCGTAATGAAGTGAGAGTTCATTTTACAAATACATGTATCATAATAAACCTAAATGTTGGGGGACAGAGCAGGCGTTGAAGGTTAAGTTCCCCACCTTTTAAACACATGATCAGATGAATTTTGAAAGATTCCAAATAAAGAAATAAAAAAAAAAAAAAAAAAAAAACTAATCTATTTTTTTTTGCCGAGTCTTCATTTCTGAAGGCGATATCATTTTTCATAGTAGTACTAAGTACAATTTGAGTACACGACTGAGTACATTTTCGTTTGGGTTTATTACAATTATGATTGCAATTATGGATTACTTCACATTCGCTTATATTGTCCATTACAGTTCTATTAAAGTACATTCTTACATTATATATTAAGTCATTACATTCAATTACAGTTTCATTGAAGTACATTACAAATTATTATTAATTACAGTTTCATTAAAGTACATTACGTTATATTAAATTAAAGTATTACAGTTAATTACAATTAAACAGTTACAGTACTATAACTTTGTTTTGTTTTACAGTATTTCATATTAATAGACAATTAAGATGTTAGAAATATAATACAAAGTACATGGGCACATACGGGCACATACGGTATGGATTTATATCAACATAATATGTTATTATGTTATAATATGTTATAAATTTGAATCAGAGAGAGAGGAGATTTATCTTAGAAGCGTTCGATTTTGCTGTGATTAGCGAAATTCGATCACTTACCTAGCATTTTCGAGTTCATTGCGGGAGGTGATATAATAAAAAATAAAAAATAAAAAAAATAACGAGAACGTATTTGTGCGTTTTCGAACGAAACGAATGCATAAAGTTTTGCGTTTCATAGACTGACACGAGTAAAAATGAATATTTAATAAAATTTATATAGGATAATGGTCAAGATAAGATATGGACGTATAGATGAATATGTTGAATAATAATATTTATACTACATAACACACAACATTATTATTAAAGAATTTACCATACATTGCATACTAGAGATATGATGAAGGGAAATTAATGACGGGAAATGTGACGTCATAGTTATTGATTTGTACGTATAGTACAAATCATTATAGGAAGATTTACAAGAACGAATTAGAGACAAAGAAGAGTGGATATTAATGACTAAGAAGTACAACTACGGGTTCCAATCCTGTTATATGCAATGCGTATGCATAATCTAGGGTCGAGGGTGAGATGCAAGACAATCATAATTAATTATAAATAAATTCTAAACAAATGAAAATGGATACGACTAAACCATAGAAATGGTAGATCGTAGTAGGGTTATGACACAAACAAAAGTAGAAAGCTACAAAATTAAATTTTTATCCAAACTCGCTTAGTTAAGCGATTTTGGTTCTTATGTAAAAATGAATATTGATTATTCATTGTTCATTTTTACATTGCTCTCCCCTTTAAAATGATATGTATACAATAATATAATAGGGTACAATTAATACAATAGAATTAAGAGAATAACATCCTAACTAATTCAAGTTAAATGACGAATTTTTCTTTACATTACAAATTTTTATACAGAACAAGTGAGTTCGGTGTGGTTGGGTACAATGCAGAGTAATCACATCTTTAACATGACACTTGCTTACAAAATATAAAAAAATTCAAAGATTTAATACTTTAATTTAGACAAACAATTAAGTTAGACAAACAATGATATTGTTAAATTTAAAAAAAAAAAATATTTTTCTGTGGGAAAAAATTACATACATAATGAGTAGTAGATAAAAGGGAAAAAACGTAAATCGTACAATCTATAAGCTAATTTTTATTGACTATTCTAGGTAAAAAATCGAATTACGTAATGGATGATGTATAGACCTGTGGTCTAGTGTGTATTTGTGTGTATTAGGTACAAAGTGTGTATCTTATAAGTTTGAGGGGACAGATTAGCTGAGAGGATTGTTAAATTAACTGAATAAATGCCTGAGCAAAAATTTATATATAGTAAGCAAAAATGCTTAAGACTATATAAATAGCATAGTTAGCACTTACACGCAATGAAATAGTTATTGTGATATCCAATGATTTTAGCATAAGGTTTTGTCTATATAGTATATATAGTGTGCATACATGCGTGTGTATGTGTAGGGATTTGGAAGGTTTTTGAATTAACAAGTTTTAAAAATAATGTATAATAATTTAAGATGGGTTTAGGGTTATAAAATCTTTTAAGTTTAAGTCAATTATTGTTAAAATCTAATTGCAGGTAGTATTAATGATGGTGTATGCAATACGAGTTTCATGTGAAAGTGGCTTGAAGTACAGAAAGAAAAATGAATTCGAATATGTATCAAAAGTAATAGAATTCAACTAGGATTATCGATTTTACGTAATTAAATCAGTTACACGTATATTAAGGTAATAAAAAGAAACGTACTTAGAGGACCTTACAATTAATGAAAGTAAATCTAGCGGTACTAAAAATTAAATTTTGAAGATGGAATTAAATTCGACTAGTAACATTCCTAGCTATATATGAACTATATAACCATTAACATAAACCAGAAGTATCGGTACGATAACTGAATTAAGAAAATTAAGAATACAAATTAAAAATAGAAATCAATTATGCATTTTAATGAACTAAACATATAGTATACTTAAAAATAAAAAACACAACTTAACATAAATTGAGGTTATGTTCCATAGTACCAAAGAGGAATTTACCATGGTTGAACCATTGCTCTGGTTGACAATGGGTTCAACTAGGGTTGGGGTGTTAAAATAAAATAAAATTAAAAAACAAAGTTTGGAGTACTACATTCGGGGGGATTGAGTGACTAAGTAGGGGGTTATATGTCTGAAATTGACAAATTTTTTTTTTTTTTTAAAGAAAAGGGATTGCTTGTTACACTACTTAGAACAAAAATTAAAAGAGTTCAAACAAAACGGGGGGACGGCATGTTCCTCCCTATAGTAATTTAAAAAGGAAGTCATTGGACATGATTGATTAATTATTACACTATTACTGTTATCATATCATCATAAAAATTATAAAACTCGTTACAAACATTTGTAAAAACGGTTTTGGTTGCAAACAATAAAATATGTCATTTTACCTATATATTTATATACGCAACAATGGCATGAAAAGAAAAGACAAATCGGTCAATTTCCTTCTTACAAACAAAAAAAAAATTAAACTAAAGACACAAACCGGTCAATTCAGGTTGAATTTAATTCTTTTACTAAAAAAAAAAAAGGTTGAATTAAATTCTTAAATTACATTTTCTTAAATTAAATTCTCTTAAACTACAAAGAAAAAGTTGAATTCAATTGACTGCATTGGAATGACTTGGGACTTCAAAACTGACTTCTTCAAAGCTGACTTCTTCAAAACTGACTTCTTCAAAACTGACTTCTCTGACTTGAACTCTCATCAAGTATTTCTATAAATCTCTGGGGCGGTTGTCCCTCTTGGATGCAACCTATTGACTTGAACTCTTATCAAGTATTTCTATAAATCTCTGGGGCGGTTGTCCCTCTTGGATGCAACCTTCTGACTTGAACTCTTATCAAGTATTTCTATAAATCTCTGGGGCGGTTGTCCCTCTGGATGCAACCATCTGACTTGAACTCTTATCAAGTATTTTTATAAATCTCTGGGGCGGTTGTCCCTCTTGGATGCAACCTTCTGAATCTGAAAACTGATTTGCAACTTATTTGCAACTAAAACTGACTTGGAACTTACTTGCAACTGATTTGCAGCTGATTTGCAACTAAAACTGACTCGAAACTACTTCGAGTATCTTGAAACTGAAACTGTCTAACTCGAAATCTATCAAGTAACTCTATAACTCTATAAACTCTCTGTAAACTCTCTCTCTTAATTTGCAAGTCAATTCAATTCAATAATTTGAAAAAAATTGTAAACAAAAATACAAAATATGTAAACAACATTTCACTCGAATGTACGCGAAGGTACGGTACTATTATGTTTGATACATAAAATAAAATTATTCTATACTAACTATAATAGTGAAAATAACTGTGAAATTAACTGTGACATTAACTCTGTGACATTAACTTCTGTGACATTAACTTCTGTGACAATTAACTTCTATGACAATTAACTTCTATGACAATTAACTTCTGTGACTTTTAACTCTGTGAAAATTAGTTTCACTAAAAAAAAATGTATCACTGGTGTCTGAAATGTTCACTGTGTTTTTTGTAAATTCTGACTTGATACTCATTATTAACTGTTAATAATACTGACTTTTCAAGTGTTTATAAATTTCTTAAAAAAAAACAACTCTGTACTTAATAAAATTTCTACGGGGAAATCCTTGAGACGTGTCCTGAAGACGTCTTGCTGGCTACTTCTTGGATGAAAACCAGGCGTGGAGAACTTGTAGTCGTGACACACCGGTTCAAGGGTAGATGTTACGAACTAGAAGTCGTGACACGCCGTCAAATGGTGGGTCGCCACTTGTTAAACTCTTGGCTACAGACTCGCCAGACTGTTATGCCAATATCTTCTATGTGCTTGGGGTGCTAGTTTTTTATCCTGGGGCAGGGTCGCCAGACTGTTAAGATCCTGGTAAAGAGTCGCCAGACTGTTTGACCCAATATCTTCTATGGTGCTTGGGTTATCTCGTATCGACGAGGCGCTCTTGTTTGAAGGCAGCAACGGACCTGTTACTTGCAGTAGTTTCTTCTATACTACTCTCCGAGTTCTTCTTTAGTGGCTCGGAGGATTCTGAGAGGCTTATTAAATTCTTTGAGGTTTCTCCCCGATTCTTCTTGTAACTTATCGGGAGATTCTAATGACTAAGTTTTCTGAAGATAGCCCAACTCGAAGGGGAAAATAAAAAGTTTCTCTTACTGTAATTTACTTCTTAAAAATTTACAGGTAGTGGTCTGAATTTTACAGGGGTAGAGGTTCGACCTCTTTCGACCATGGCTCAGGCCGGAATCTAAAAAGTTAAGGAGGCAAGGGGCCTCTGCCCCCTCCCCGCAGCGAGGCTGCTAACAAGGGAGTCTCGTAGTAGTGACCAAAGAGGAGTCCCGTAATGAAGTGAAGTTCATTTTACAAATACATGTATCATATAAACCTAAATGTTGGGGGAAGGCAGTTGAAGGTTAAGTTCCCCCCTTTTAAACACATGATCAGATGTTTGAAAGATTCCAAATAAAAATAAAAAAACTAAAAAAAAACTAATATTTTTTTTGCCGAGTCTTCATTTCTGAAGGCGATATCATTTCATAGTAGTACCTAAGTACAATTTGAGTACACGACTGAGTACATTTTCGTTTGGGTTTATTACAATTATGATTGCAATTATGGGTTACTTCACATTCGCTTATGATTGTCCATTACAGTTCTATTAAAGTACATTCTTACATTATATATTAAGTCATTACATTCAATTACAGTTTCATTGAAGTACATTACAAATTATTATTAATTACAGTTTCATTAAAGTACATTACGTTATATTAAATTAAAGTATTACAGTTAATTACAATTAAACAGTTACAGTACTATAACTTTGTTTTGTTTTTACAGTATTTCATATTAATAGACAATTAAGATGTTAGAAATATAATACAAAGTACATGGGCACATACGGTATGGATTTATATCAACATAATATGTTATATTATGTTATAATATGTTATAAATTTGAATCAGAGCGAGAGATTTATCTTAGAAGCGTTCGATTTTGCTGTGATTAGCGAATTCGATCACTTACCTAAGCATTTTCGAGTTCATTGCGGGAGGTGATATAATAAAAAATAAAAAAAAAAATAATACGAGAACGTATTTGTGCGTTTTCGAACGAATGCATAAAGTTTTGCGTTTCATAGACTGACACGAGTAAAAATGAATATTTAATAAAATTTATATAGGATAATGGTCAAGATAAGATATGGACGTATAGATGAATATGGTTGAATAATAATATTTATACTACATAACACAACAACATTATTATTAAAGAATTTACCATACATTGCATACTAGAGATATGATGAAGGGAAATTAATGACGGGAAAATGTGACGTCATAGTTATTGAATTTGTACGTATAGTACAAATCATTATTAGGAAGATTTACAAGAACGAATTAGAGACAAAGAGTGGATATTAATGACTAAGAAGTACAACTACGGGTTCCAATCCTGTTATATGCAATGCGTATGCATAATCTAGGGTCGAGGGTGAGATGCAAGACAATCATAATTAATTATAATAAATTCTATAACAAATGGAAAATGGATACGACTAAACCATAGAAATGGTAGATCGTAGGGTTATGACACAAACAAAAGTAGAAAGCTACAAAATTAAATTTTTATCCAAACTCGCGTTAAGCGATTTTGGTTCTTATGTAAAAATGAATATTGATTATTCATTGTTCATTTTTACATTGCTCTCCCCTTTAAAATGATATGTATACAATAATATAATAGGGTACAATTAATACAATAGAATTAAGAGAATAACATCCTAACTAATTCAAGTTAAATGACGAATTTTTCTTTACATTACAAATTTTTATACAGAACAAGTGAGTTCGGGTGGTTGGGTACAATGCAGAGTAATCACATCTTTAACATGACACTTGCTTACAAAATATAAAAAAATTCAAAGATTTAATACTTTAATTTAGACAAACAATTAAGTTAGACAAACAATGATATTGTTAAATTTAAAAAAAAAAAATATATTTTTCTGTGGGAAAAATTACATACATAATGAGTAGTAGATAAAAGGGAAAAACGTAAATCGTACAATCTATAAGCTAATTTTTATTGACTATTCTAGGTAAAAAATCGAATTACGTAATGGATGATGTATAGACCTGTGGTCTAGTGTGTATTTGTGTGTATTAGGTACAAAGTGTGTATCTTATAAGTTTGAGGGACAGATTAGCTGAGAGGATTGTTAAATTAACTGAATAAATGCCTGAGCAAAAATTTATATATAGTAAGCAAAAATGCTTAAGACTATATAAATAGCATAGTTAGCACTTACACGCAATGAAATAGTTTATTGTGATATCCAATGATTTTAGCATAAGGTTTGTCTATATAGTATATATAGTGTGCATACATGCGTGTGTATGTGTAGGGATTTGGAAGGTTTTTGAATTAACAAAGTTTTAAAAATAATGTATAATAATTTAAGATGGGTTTAGGGTTATAAAATCTTTTAAGTTTAAGTCAATTATTGTTAAAATCTAATTGCAGGTAGTATTAATGATGGTGTATGCATACGAGTTTCATGTGAAAGTGGCTTGAAGTACAGAAAGAAAATGAATTCGAATATGTATCAAAAGTAATAGAATTCAACTAGGATTATCGATTTTACGTAATTAAATCAGTTACACGTATATTAAGGTAATAAAAAGAAACGTACTTAGAGGACCTTACAATTAATGAAAGTAAATCTAGCGGTACTAAAAATTAAATTTTGAAGATGGAATTAAATTCGACTAGTAACATTCCTAGCTATATATGAACTATATAACCATTAACATAAACCAGAAGTATCGGTACGATAACTGAATTAAGAAAATTAAGAATACAAATTAAAAATAGAAATCAATTATGCATTTTAATGAACTAAACATATAGTATACTTAAAAATAAAAAACACAACTTAACATAAATTGAGGTTATGTTCCATAGTACCAAAGAGGAATTTACCATGGTTGAACCATTGCTCTGGTTGACAATGGGTTCAACTAGGGTTGGGGTGTTAAAATAAAATAAAATTAAAAAACAAAGTTTGGAGTACTACATTCGGGGGGATTGAGTGACTAAGTAGGGGGTTATATGTCTGAAATTGACAAATTTTTTTTTTTTTTTAAAGAAAAGGGATTGCTTGTTACACTACTTAGAACAAAAATTAAAAGAGTTCAAACAAAACGGGGGGACGGCATGTTCCTCCCTATAGTAATTTAAAAAGGAAGTCATTGGACATGATTGATTAATTATTACACTATTACTGTTATCATATCATCATAAAAATTATAAAACTCGTTACAAACATTTGTAAAAACGGTTTTGGTTGCAAACAATAAAATATGTCATTTTACCTATATATTTATATACGCAACAATGGCATGAAAAGAAAAGACAAATCGGTCAATTTCCTTCTTACAAACAAAAAAAAAATTAAACTAAAGACACAAACCGGTCAATTCAGGTTGAATTTAATTCTTTTACTAAAAAAAAAAAGGTTGAATTAAATTCTTAAATTACATTTTCTTAAATTAAATTCTCTTAAACTACAAAGAAAAAGTTGAATTCAATTGACTGCATTGGAATGACTTGGGACTTCAAAACTGACTTCTTCAAAGCTGACTTCTTCAAAACTGACTTCTTCAAAACTGACTTCTCTGACTTGAACTCTCATCAAGTATTTCTATAAATCTCTGGGGCGGTTGTCCCTCTTGGATGCAACCTATTGACTTGAACTCTTATCAAGTATTTCTATAAATCTCTGGGGCGGTTGTCCCTCTTGGATGCAACCTTCTGACTTGAACTCTTATCAAGTATTTCTATAAATCTCTGGGGCGGTTGTCCCTCTGGATGCAACCATCTGACTTGAACTCTTATCAAGTATTTTTATAAATCTCTGGGGCGGTTGTCCCTCTTGGATGCAACCTTCTGAATCTGAAAACTGATTTGCAACTTATTTGCAACTAAAACTGACTTGGAACTTACTTGCAACTGATTTGCAGCTGATTTGCAACTAAAACTGACTCGAAACTACTTCGAGTATCTTGAAACTGAAACTGTCTAACTCGAAATCTATCAAGTAACTCTATAACTCTATAAACTCTCTGTAAACTCTCTCTCTTAATTTGCAAGTCAATTCAATTCAATAATTTGAAAAAAATTGTAAACAAAAATACAAAATATGTAAACAACATTTCACTCGAATGTACGCGAAGGTACGGTACTATTATGTTTGATACATAAAATAAAATTATTCTATACTAACTATAATAGTGAAAATAACTGTGAAATTAACTGTGACATTAACTCTGTGACATTAACTTCTGTGACATTAACTTCTGTGACAATTAACTTCTATGACAATTAACTTCTATGACAATTAACTTCTGTGACTTTTAACTCTGTGAAAATTAGTTTCACTAAAAAAAAATGTATCACTGGTGTCTGAAATGTTCACTGTGTTTTTTGTAAATTCTGACTTGATACTCATTATTAACTGTTAATAATACTGACTTTTCAAGTGTTTATAAATTTCTTAAAAAAAAACAACTCTGTACTTAATAAAATTTCTACGGGGAAATCCTTGAGACGTGTCCTGAAGACGTCTTGCTGGCTACTTCTTGGATGAAAACCAGGCGTGGAGAACTTGTAGTCGTGACACACCGGTTCAAGGGTAGATGTTACGAACTAGAAGTCGTGACACGCCGTCAAATGGTGGGTCGCCACTTGTTAAACTCTTGGCTACAGACTCGCCCAGACTGTTATGCCAATATCTTCTATGTGCTTGGGGTGCTAGTAGTTTTTTATCCTGGTGCAGGGTCGCCAGACTGTTAAGATCCTGGTAAAGAGTCGCCAGACTGTTTGACCCAATATCTTCTATGGTGCTTGGGTTATCTCGTATCGACGAGGCGCTCTTGTTTGAAGGCAGCAACGGACCTGTTACTTGCATTAGTTTCTTCTATACTACTCTCCGAGTTCTTCTTTAGTGGCTTGGAGGATTCTGAGAGGCTTATTAAATTCTTTGAGGTTTCTCCCCGATTCTTCTTGTAACTTATCGGGAGATTCTAATGACTAAGTTTTCTGAAGATAGCCCAACTCGAAGGGGAAAATAAAAAGTTTCTCTTACTGTAATTTACTTCTTAAAAATTTACAGGTAGTGGTCTGAATTTACAGGGGTAGAGGTTCGACCTCTTTCGACCATGGCTCAGGCCGGAATCTAAAAAGTTAAGGAGGCAAGGGGCCTCTGCCCCCCTCCCCGCAGCGAGGATGCTAACAAGGGAGTCTCGTAGTAGTGACCAAAGAGGAGTCCCGTAATGAAGTGAAGTTCATTTTACAAATACATGTATCATATAAACCTAAATGTTGGGGGAAGTCAGTTGAAGGTTAAGTTCCCCCCTTTTAAACACATGATCAGATGTTTGAAAGATTCCAAATAAAAATAAAAAACTAAAAAAAAAACTAATCATATTTTTTTGCCGAGTCTTCATTTCTGAAGGCGATATCATTTCATAGTAGTACCTAAGTACAATTTGAGTACACGACTGAGTACATTTTCGTTTGGGTTTATTACAATTATGATTGCAATTATGGGTTACTTCACATTCGCTTATGATTGTCCATTACAGTTCTATTAAAGTACATTCTTACATTATATATTAAGTCATTACATTCAATTACAGTTTCATTGAAGTACATTACAAATTATTATTAATTACAGTTTCTTTAAGTACATTACGTTATATTAAATTAAAGTATTACAGTTAATTACAATTAAACAGTTACAGTACTATAACTTTGTTTTGTTTTTACAGTATTTCATATTAATAGACAATTAAGATGTTAGAAATATAATACAAAGTACATGGGCACATACGGTATGGATTTATATCAACATAATATGTTATATTATGTTATAATATGTTATAAATTTGAATCAGAGCGAGAGATTTATCTTAGAAGCGTTCGATTTTGCTGTGATTAGCGAATTCGATCACTTACCTAAGCATTTTCGAGTTCATTGCGGGAGGTGATATAATAAAAAATAAAAAATAAAAAATAATACGAGAACGTATTTGTGCGTTTTCGAACGAATGCATAAAGTTTTGCGTTTCATAGACTGACACGAGTAAAAATGAATATTTAATAAAATTTATATAGGATAATGGTCAAGATAAGATATGGACGTATAGATGAATATGGTTGAATAATAATATTTATACTACATACACAACAACATTATTATTAAAGAATTTACCATACATTGCATACTAGAGATATGATGAAGGGAAATTAATGACGGGAAAATGTGACGTCATAGTTATTGAATTTGTACGTATAGTACAAGTCATTATTAGGAAGATTTACAAGAACGAATTTAAGACAAAGAAAATGAATTCGAATATGTATCAAAAGTAATAGAATTCAACTAGGATTATCGATTTTACGTAATTAAATCAGTTACACGTATATTAAGGTAATAAAAAGAAACGTACTTAGAGGACCTTACAATTAATGAAAGTAAATCTAGCGGTACTAAAAATTAAATTTTGAAGATGGAATTAAATTCGACTAGTAACATTCCTAGCTATATATGAACTATATAACCATTAACATAAACCAGAAGTATCGGTACGATAACTGAATTAAGAAAATTAAGAATACAAATTAAAAATAGAAATCAATTATGCATTTTAATGAACTAAACATATAGTATACTTAAAAATAAAAAACACAACTTAACATAAATTGAGGTTATGTTCCATAGTACCAAAGAGGAATTTACCATGGTTGAACCATTGCTCTGGTTGACAATGGGTTCAACTAGGGTTGGGGTGTTAAAATAAAATAAAATTAAAAAACAAAGTTTGGAGTACTACATTCGGGGGGATTGAGTGACTAAGTAGGGGGTTATATGTCTGAAATTGACAAATTTTTTTTTTTTTTTAAAGAAAAGGGATTGCTTGTTACACTACTTAGAACAAAAATTAAAAGAGTTCAAACAAAACGGGGGGACGGCATGTTCCTCCCTATAGTAATTTAAAAAGGAAGTCATTGGACATGATTGATTAATTATTACACTATTACTGTTATCATATCATCATAAAAATTATAAAACTCGTTACAAACATTTGTAAAAACGGTTTTGGTTGCAAACAAAAATATGTCATTTTACCTATATATTTATATACGCAACAATGGCATGAAAAGAAAAGACAAATCGGTCAATTTCCTTCTTACAAACAAAAAAAAATTAAACTAAAGACACAAACCGGTCAATTCTGGTTGAATTTAATTCTTTTACTAAAAAAAAAAAAGGTTGAATTAAATTCTTAAATTACATTTTCTTAAATTAAATTCTCTTAAACTACAAAAAAAAGTTGAATTCAATTGACTGCATTGGAATGACTTGGGACTTCAAAACTGACTTCTTCAAAGCTGACTTCTTCAAAACTGACTTCTTCAAAACTGACTTCTCTGACTTGAACTCTCATCAAGTATTTCTATAAATCTCTGGGGCGGTTGTCCCTCTTGGATGCAACCTATTGACTTGAACTCTTATCAAGTATTTCTATAAATCTCTGGGGCGGTTGTCCCTCTTGGATGCAACCTTCTGACTTGAACTCTTATCAAGTATTTCTATAAATCTCTGGGGCGGTTGTCCCTCTGGATGCAACCATCTGACTTGAACTCTTATCAAGTATTTTTATAAATCTCTGGGGCGGTTGTCCCTCTTGGATGCAACCTTCTGAATCTGAAAACTGATTTGCAACTTATTTGCAACTAAAACTGACTTGGAACTTACTTGCAACTGATTTGCAGCTGATTTGCAACTAAAACTGACTCGAAACTACTTCGAGTATCTTGAAACTGAAACTGTCTAACTCGAAATCTATCAAGTAACTCTATAACTCTATAAACTCTCTGTAAACTCTCTCTCTTAATTTGCAAGTCAATTCAATTCAATAATTTGAAAAAAATTGTAAACAAAAATACAAAATATGTAAACAACATTTCACTCGAATGTACGCGAAGGTACGGTACTATTATGTTTGATACATAAAATAAAATTATTCTATACTAACTATAATAGTGAAAATAACTGTGAAATTAACTGTGACATTAACTCTGTGACATTAACTTCTGTGACATTAACTTCTGTGACAATTAACTTCTATGACAATTAACTTCTATGACAATTAACTTCTGTGACTTTTAACTCTGTGAAAATTAGTTTCACTAAAAAAAAATGTATCACTGGTGTCTGAAATGTTCACTGTGTTTTTTGTAAATTCTGACTTGATACTCATTATTAACTGTTAATAATACTGACTTTTCAAGTGTTTATAAATTTCTTAAAAAAAAACAACTCTGTACTTAATAAAATTTCTACGGGGAAATCCTTGAGACGTGTCCTGAAGACGTCTTGCTGGCTACTTCTTGGATGAAAACCAGGCGTGGAGAACTTGTAGTCGTGACACACCGGTTCAAGGGTAGATGTTACGAACTAGAAGTCGTGACACGCCGTCAAATGGTGGGTCGCCACTTGTTAAACTCTTGGCTACAGACTCGCCAGACTGTTATGCCAATATCTTCTATGTGCTTGGGGTGCTAGTTTTTTATCCTGGGGCAGGGTCGCCAGACTGTTAAGATCCTGGTAAAGAGTCGCCAGACTGTTTGACCCAATATCTTCTATGGTGCTTGGGTTATCTCGTATCGACGAGGCGCTCTTGTTTGGAGGCAGCAACGGACCTGTTACTTGCAGTAGTTTCTTCTATACTACTCTCCGAGTTCTTCTTTAGTGGCTCGGAGGATTCTGAGAGGCTTATTAAATTCTTTGAGGTTTCTCCCCGATTCTTCTTGTAACTTATCGGGAGATTCTAATGACTAAGTTTTCTGAAGATAGCCCAACTCGAGGGGAAAATAAAAAGTTTCTCTTACTGTAATTTACTTCTTAAAAATTTACAGGTAGTGGTCTGAATTTTACAGGGGTAGAGGTTCGACCTCTTTCGACCATGGCTCAGGCCGGAATCTAAAAAGTTAAGGAGGCAAGGGGCCTCTGCCCCCTCCCCGCAGCGAGGCTGCTAACAAGGGAGTCTCGTAGTAGTGACCAAAGAGGAGTCCCGTAATGAAGTGAAGTTCATTTTACAAATACATGTATCATATAAACCTAAATGTTGGGGGAAGGCAGTGAAGGTTAAGTTCCCCCCTTTTAAACACATGATCAGATGTTTGAAAGATTCCAAATAAAATAAAAAAAATAAAAAAAACTAATCGTATTTTTTTTGCCGAGTCTTCATTTCTGAAGGCGATATCATTTCATAGTAGTACATAAGTACAATTTGAGTACACGACTGAGTACATTTTCGTTTGGGTTTATTACAATTATGATTGCAATTATGGTTACTTCACATTCGCTTATGATTGTCCATTACAGTTCTATTAAAGTACATTCTTACATTATATATTAAGTCATTACATTCAATTACAGTTTCATTGAAGTACATTACAATTATTATTAATTACAGTTTCATTAAAGTACATTACGTTATATTAAATTAAAGTATTACAGTTAATTACAATTAAACAGTTACAGTACTATAACTTTGTTTTGTTTTTACAGTATTTCATATTAATAGACAATTAAGATGTTAGAAATATAATACAAAGTACATGGGCACATACGGTATGGATTTATATCAACATAATATGTTATATTATGTTATAATATGTTATAAATTTGAATCAGAGCGAGAGGAGATTTATCTTAGAAGCGTTCGATTTTGCTGTGATTAGCGAATTCGATCACTTACCTAAGCATTTTCGAGTTCATTGCGGGAGGTGATATAATAAAAAATAAAAATAAAAAAAATAATACGAGAACGTATTTGTGCGTTTTCGAACGAATGCATAAAGTTTTGCGTTTCATAGACTGACACGAGTAAAAATGAATATTTAATAAAATTTATATAGGATAATGGTCAAGATAAGATATGGACGTATAGATGAATATGGTTGAATAATAATATTTATACTACATAACACAACAACATTATTATTAAAGAATTTACCATACATTGCATACTAGAGATATGATGAAGGGAAATTAATGACGGGAAAATGTGACGTCATAGTTATTGAATTTGTACGTATAGTACAAATCATTATTAGGAAGATTTACAAGAACGAATTAGAGACAAAGAGTGGATATTAATGACTAAGAAGTACAACTACGGGTTCCAATCCTGTTATATGCAATGCGTATGCATAATCTAGGGTCGAGGGTGAGATGCAAGACAATCATAATTAATTATAATAAATTCTATAACAAATGGAAAATGGATACGACTAAACCATAGAAATGGTAGATCGTAGGGTTATGACACAAACAAAAGTAGAAAGCTACAAAATTAAATTTTTATCCAAACTCGCGTTAAGCGATTTTGGTTCTTATGTAAAAATGAATATTGATTATTCATTGTTCATTTTTACATTGCTCTCCCCTTTAAAATGATATGTATACAATAATATAATAGGGTACAATTAATACAATAGAATTAAGAGAATAACATCCTAACTAATTCAAGTTAAATGACGAATTTTTCTTTACATTACAAATTTTTATACAGAACAAGTGAGTTCGGGTGGTTGGGTACAATGCAGAGTAATCACATCTTTAACATGACACTTGCTTACAAAATATAAAAAAATTCAAAGATTTAATACTTTAATTTAGACAAACAATTAAGTTAGACAAACAATGATATTGTTAAAAAAAAAAAATTATTTTTCTGTGGGAAAAATTACATACATAATGAGTAGTAGATAAAAGGGAAAAACGTAAATCGTACAATCTATAAGCTAATTTTTATTGACTATTCTAGGTAAAAAATCGAATTACGTAATGGATGATGTATAGACCTGTGGTCTAGTGTGTATTTGTGTGTATTAGGTACAAAGTGTGTATCTTATAAGTTTGAGGGACAGATTAGCTGAGAGGATTGTTAAATTAACTGAATAAATGCCTGAGCAAAAATTTATATATAGTAAGCAAAAATGCTTAAGACTATATAAATAGCATAGTTAGCACTTACACGCAATGAAATAGTTTATTGTGATATCCAATGATTTTAGCATAAGGTTTGTCTATATAGTATATATAGTGTGCATACATGCGTGTGTATGTGTAGGGATTTGGAAGGTTTTTGAATTAACAAAGTTTTAAAAATAATGTATAATAATTTAAGATGGGTTTAGGGTTATAAAATCTTTTAAGTTTAAGTCAATTATTGTTAAAATCTAATTGCAGGTAGTATTAATGATGGTGTATGCATACGAGTTTCATGTGAAAGTGGCTTGAAGTACAGAAAGAAAATGAATTCGAATATGTATCAAAAGTAATAGAATTCAACTAGGATTATCGATTTTACGTAATTAAATCAGTTACACGTATATTAAGGTAATAAAAAGAAACGTACTTAGAGGACCTTACAATTAATGAAAGTAAATCTAGCGGTACTAAAAATTAAATTTTGAAGATGGAATTAAATTCGACTAGTAACATTCCTAGCTATATATGAACTATATAACCATTAACATAAACCAGAAGTATCGGTACGATAACTGAATTAAGAAAATTAAGAATACAAATTAAAAATAGAAATCAATTATGCATTTTAATGAACTAAACATATAGTATACTTAAAAATAAAAAACACAACTTAACATAAATTGAGGTTATGTTCCATAGTACCAAAGAGGAATTTACCATGGTTGAACCATTGCTCTGGTTGACAATGGGTTCAACTAGGGTTGGGGTGTTAAAATAAAATAAAATTAAAAAACAAAGTTTGGAGTACTACATTCGGGGGGATTGAGTGACTAAGTAGGGGGTTATATGTCTGAAATTGACAAATTTTTTTTTTTTTTTTAAAGAAAAGGGATTGCTTGTTACACTACTTAGAACAAAAATTAAAAGAGTTCAAACAAAACGGGGGGACGGCATGTTCCTCCCTATAGTAATTTAAAAAGGAAGTCATTGGACATGATTGATTAATTATTACACTATTACTGTTATCATATCATCATAAAAATTATAAAACTCGTTACAAACATTTGTAAAAACGGTTTTGGTTGCAAACAATAAAATATGTCATTTTACCTATATATTTATATACGCAACAATGGCATGAAAAGAAAAGACAAATCGGTCAATTTCCTTCTTACAAACAAAAAAAAAAATTAAACTAAAGACACAAACCGGTCAATTGGTTGAATTTAATTCTTTTACTAAAAAAAAAAAAGGTTGAATTAAATTCTTAAATTACATTTTCTTAAATTAAATTCTCTTAAACTACAAAGAAAAAGTTGAATTCAATTGACTGCATTGGAATGACTTGGGACTTCAAAACTGACTTCTTCAAAGCTGACTTCTTCAAAACTGACTTCTTCAAAACTGACTTCTCTGACTTGAACTCTCATCAAGTATTTCTATAAATCTCTGGGGCGGTTGTCCCTCTTGGATGCAACCTATTGACTTGAACTCTTATCAAGTATTTCTATAAATCTCTGGGGCGGTTGTCCCTCTTGGATGCAACCTTCTGACTTGAACTCTTATCAAGTATTTCTATAAATCTCTGGGGCGGTTGTCCCTCTGGATGCAACCATCTGACTTGAACTCTTATCAAGTATTTTTATAAATCTCTGGGGCGGTTGTCCCTCTTGGATGCAACCTTCTGAATCTGAAAACTGATTTGCAACTTATTTGCAACTAAAACTGACTTGGAACTTACTTGCAACTGATTTGCAGCTGATTTGCAACTAAAACTGACTCGAAACTACTTCGAGTATCTTGAAACTGAAACTGTCTAACTCGAAATCTATCAAGTAACTCTATAACTCTATAAACTCTCTGTAAACTCTCTCTCTTAATTTGCAAGTCAATTCAATTCAATAATTTGAAAAAAATTGTAAACAAAAATACAAAATATGTAAACAACATTTCACTCGAATGTACGCGAAGGTACGGTACTATTATGTTTGATACATAAAATAAAATTATTCTATACTAACTATAATAGTGAAAATAACTGTGAAATTAACTGTGACATTAACTCTGTGACATTAACTTCTGTGACATTAACTTCTGTGACAATTAACTTCTATGACAATTAACTTCTATGACAATTAACTTCTGTGACTTTTAACTCTGTGAAAATTAGTTTCACTAAAAAAAAATGTATCACTGGTGTCTGAAATGTTCACTGTGTTTTTTGTAAATTCTGACTTGATACTCATTATTAACTGTTAATAATACTGACTTTTCAAGTGTTTATAAATTTCTTAAAAAAAAACAACTCTGTACTTAATAAAATTTCTACGGGGAAATCCTTGAGACGTGTCCTGAAGACGTCTTGCTGGCTACTTCTTGGATGAAAACCAGGCGTGGAGAACTTGTAGTCGTGACACACCGGTTCAAGGGTAGATGTTACGAACTAGAAGTCGTGACACGCCGTCAAATGGTGGGTCGCCACTTGTTAAACTCTTGGCTACAGACTCGCCAGACTGTTATGCCAATATCTTCTATGTGCTTGGGGTGCTAGTTTTTTATCCTGGGGCAGGGTCGCCAGACTGTTAAGATCCTGGTAAAGAGTCGCCAGACTGTTTGACCCAATATCTTCTATGGTGCTTGGGTTATCTCGTATCGACGAGGCGCTCTTGTTTGAAGGCAGCAACGGACCTGTTACTTGCAGTAGTTTCTTCTATACTACTCTCCGAGTTCTTCTTTAGTGGCTCGGAGGATTCTGAGAGGCTTATTAAATTCTTTGAGGTTTCTCCCCGATTCTTCTTGTAACTTATCGGGAGATTCTAATGACTAAGTTTTCTGAAGATAGCCCAACTCGAAGGGGAAAATAAAAAGTTTCTCTTACTGTAATTTACTTCTTAAAAATTTACAGGTAGTGGTCTGAATTTTACAGGGGTAGAGGTTCGACCTCTTTCGACCATGGCTCAGGCCGGAATCTAAAAAGTTAAGGAGGCAAGGGGCCTCTGCCCCCTCCCCGCAGCGAGGCTGCTAACAAGGGAGTCTCGTAGTAGTGACCAAAGAGGAGTCCCGTAATGAAGTGAAGTTCATTTTACAAATACATGTATCATATAAACCTAAATGTTGGGGGAAGGCAGTTGAAGGTTAAGTTCCCCCCTTTTAAACACATGATCAGATGTTTGAAAGATTCCAAATAAAAAAAAAAAACTAAAAAAAAACTAATCGTATTTTTTTTGCCGAGTCTTCATTTCTGAAGGCGATATCATTTCATAGTAGTACTAAGTACAATTTGAGTACACGACTGAGTACATTTTCGTTTGGGTTTATTACAATTATGATTGCAATTATGGTTACTTCACATTCGCTTATGATTGTCCATTACAGTTCTATTAAAGTACATTCTTACATTATATATTAAGTCATTACATTCAATTACAGTTTCATTGAAGTACATTACAATTATTATTAATTACAGTTTCATTAAAGTACATTACGTTATATTAAATTAAAGTATTACAGTTAATTACAATTAAACAGTTACAGTACTATAACTTTGTTTTGTTTTTACAGTATTTCATATTAATAGACAATTAAGATGTTAGAAATATAATACAAAGTACATGGGCACATACGGTATGGATTTATATCAACATAATATGTTATATTATGTTATAATATGTTATAAATTTGAATCAGAGCGAGAGAGATATTTATCTTAGAAGCGTTCGATTTTGCTGTGATTAGCGAATTCGATCACTTACCTAAGCATTTTCGAGTTCATTGCGGGAGGTGATATAATAAAAAATAAAAATAAAAAAAATAATACGAGAACGTATTTGTGCGTTTTCGAACGAATGCATAAAGTTTTGCGTTTCATAGACTGACACGAGTAAAAATGAATATTTAATAAAATTTATATAGGATAATGGTCAAGATAAGATATGGACGTATAGATGAATATGGTTGAATAATAATATTTATACTACATAACACAACAACATTATTATTAAAGAATTTACCATACATTGCATACTAGAGATATGATGAAGGGAAATTAATGACGGGAAAATGTGACGTCATAGTTATTGAATTTGTACGTATAGTACAAATCATTATTAGGAAGATTTACAAGAACGAATTAGAGACAAAGAGTGGATATTAATGACTAAGAAGTACAACTACGGGTTCCAATCCTGTTATATGCAATGCGTATGCATAATCTAGGGTCGAGGGTGAGATGCAAGACAATCATAATTAATTATAATAAATTCTATAACAAATGGAAAATGGATACGACTAAACCATAGAAATGGTAGATCGTAGGGTTATGACACAAACAAAAGTAGAAAGCTACAAAATTAAATTTTTATCCAAACTCGCGTTAAGCGATTTTGGTTCTTATGTAAAAATGAATATTGATTATTCATTGTTCATTTTTACATTGCTCTCCCCTTTAAAATGATATGTATACAATAATATAATAGGGTACAATTAATACAATAGAATTAAGAGAATAACATCCTAACTAATTCAAGTTAAATGACGAATTTTTCTTTACATTACAAATTTTTATACAGAACAAGTGAGTTCGGGTGGTTGGGTACAATGCAGAGTAATCACATCTTTAACATGACACTTGCTTACAAAATATAAAAAAATTCAAAGATTTAATACTTTAATTTAGACAAACAATTAAGTTAGACAAACAATGATATTGTTAAATTTAAAAAAAAAAAATATTTTTCTGTGGGAAAAATTACATACATAATGAGTAGTAGATAAAAGGGAAAAACGTAAATCGTACAATCTATAAGCTAATTTTTATTGACTATTCTAGGTAAAAAATCGAATTACGTAATGGATGATGTATAGACCTGTGGTCTAGTGTGTATTTGTGTGTATTAGGTACAAAGTGTGTATCTTATAAGTTTGAGGGACAGATTAGCTGAGAGGATTGTTAAATTAACTGAATAAATGCCTGAGCAAAAATTTATATATAGTAAGCAAAAATGCTTAAGACTATATAAATAGCATAGTTAGCACTTACACGCAATGAAATAGTTTATTGTGATATCCAATGATTTTAGCATAAGGTTTGTCTATATAGTATACACTATATGATCAAAAGTATTCGGACACCGCATGGTTTTGGGAAAAATGGTTTTATTATGGCATTAGTAACCAGTAGGTCACCCTTTGCTTTATTACAGCGTCAACACGTCGAGGCATACTTTCCACCAGTTTTCGGTAAGTCTGTGCAGGAATGGCTCGCCATTCCTCTTGCATAGCTGATGAAAGAGATGCAGTGAAGCCGGGCGTGGTGTGCGGTTTCGTATCCGTCGCTCCAGTTCGTCCCACATGTGCTCGATTGGGTTGAGATCGGGGCTCTGAGCAGGCCAGTCTAAACAAATCCACCTTATTTTCACGAACCAGTCCTGCACACGCTTTGCAGTATGGCAGGGAGCTCGATCCTGTTGAAACAAAACAATGGCCATCTCCGTAGTATTGCCACAGTGTAGGGAGGGCCGAATTGTCCAGAACGTCGAGATAAACGTCAGCGTTCATGGTAGTGGGTATAACAACCAACGGGCCGAGCCCTAGCCAGGAAAAACAAACCCCATACCATGATGGACCCTCCACCGAACTTCACCGTTGGACGTACACAGTCAGGAAGAAGCCGTTCTCCGGGCTGTCGCCACACCAAAACACGCCCATCAGACTGGAAGAGTGAATACCGCGACTCGTCGCTCCAAAGAACAGTTTCCAGTCCTCCACGGTCCAGGAACGACGGGAGAACACACCAGGCCAAACGACGCGTGGCATTAATTTGTAATCAGTGGCTTGTGTACAGCTGCTCTACCATAATAACCGAGTCTGTGCATCTCTCTGCGGATAGTTACAGTACTAACGGAGGTACCGGATGCTCTTCCTACCTCCTCAGCGATGGAAGCGGCAGAGGACGTGCGGGACTTCTTGACATGTCGTACCAGACTTCTTCTATCACGTTCCGTCAGTTTGCGTGGTCGTCCGGAACGTTTTTTTCGCGTTAGTTGCACCGTCGTGCTTCCATCTCATGATAACATCCGCTACAGTCGACTTTGGTATATCCTGTTGGCTGCAATGTTTCGATAGAAAACGTTACTTAAATAACATCCGATGACGAGTCCACGTTGGAACTCGGAGAGTTCACGTCGCGCGGCATGGCTTCACAACAGTTACTGATAACTTAACAGAACACCTCAGCATTATAGTTTCGCCACGCTTTTCCCAGCATACCTTTCGGCGAAGGTGATATTTGCAGAAATGCGGATTTTCCGGGGTGTCCGAATACTTTTGATCATATAGTGTATATAGTGTGCATCATGCGTGTGATGTGTAGGGATTTGGAAGGTTTTTGAATTAACAAAGTTTAAAAATAATGTATAATAATTTAAGGGGTTTAGGGTTATAAAATCTTTTAAGTTTAAGTCAATTATTGTTAAAATCTAATTGCAGGTAGTATTAATGATGGTGTATGCATACGAGTTTCATGTGAAAGTGGCTTGAAGTACAGAAAGAAAATGAATTCGAATATGTATCAAAAGTAATAGAATTCAACTAGGATTATCGATTTTACGTAATTAAATCAGTTACACGTATATTAAGGTAATAAAAAGAAACGTACTTAGAGGACCTTACAATTAATGAAAGTAAATCTAGCGGTACTAAAAATTAAATTTTGAAGATGGAATTAAATTCGACTAGTAACATTCCTAGCTATATATGAACTATATAACCATTAACATAAACCAGAAGTATCGGTACGATAACTGAATTAAGAAAATTAAGAATACAAATTAAAAATAGAAATCAATTATGCATTTTAATGAACTAAACATATAGTATACTTAAAAATAAAAAACACAACTTAACATAAATTGAGGTTATGTTCCATAGTACCAAAGAGGAATTTACCATTGTTGAACCATGCTCTGGTTGACAATGGGTTCAACTAGGGTTGGGGTGTTAAAATAAAATAAAATTAAAAAACAAAGTTTGGAGTACTACATTCGGGGGGATTGAGTGACTAAGTAGGGGGTTATATGTCTGAAATTGACAAATTTTTTTTTTTTTTTAAAGAAAAGGGATTGCTTGTTACACTACTTAGAACAAAAATTAAAAGAGTTCAAACAAAACGGGGGGACGGCATGTTCCTCCCTATAGTAATTTAAAAGGAAGTCATTGGACATGATTGATTAATTATTACACTATTACTGTTATCATATCATCATAAAAATTATAAAACTCGTTACAAACATTTGTAAAAACGGTTTTGGTTGCAAACAATAAAATATGTCATTTTACCTATATATTTATATACGCAACAATGGCATGAAAAGAAAAGACAAATCGGTCAATTTCCTTCTTACAAACAAACAAAAAAATTAAACTAAAGACACAAACCGGTCAATTCTGGTTGAATTTAATTCTTTTACTAAAAAAAAAAAAAGGTTGAATTAAATTCTTAAATTACATTTTCTTAAATTAAATTCTCTTAAACTACAAAGAAAAAGTTGAATTCAATTGACTGCATTGGAATGACTTGGGACTTCAAAACTGACTTCTTCAAAGCTGACTTCTTCAAAACTGACTTCTTCAAACTGATTCTCTGACTTGAACTCTCATCAAGTATTTCTATAAATCTCTGGGCGGTTGTCCCTCTTGGATGCAACCTATTGACTTGAACTCTTATCAAGTATTTCTATAAATCTCTGGGGCGGTTGTCCCTCTTGGATGCAACCTTCTGACTTGAACTCTTATCAAGTATTTCTATAAATCTCTGGGGCGGTTGTCCCTCTGGATGCAACCATCTGACTTGAACTCTTATCAAGTATTTTTATAAATCTCTGGGGCGGTTGTCCCTCTTGGATGCAACCTTCTGAATCTGAAAACTGATTTGCAACTTATTTGCAACTAAAACTGACTTGGAACTTACTTGCAACTGATTTGCAGCTGATTTGCAACTAAAACTGACTCGAAACTACTTCGAGTATCTTGAAACTGAAACTGTCTAACTCGAAATCTATCAAGTAACTCTATAACTCTATAAACTCTCTGTAAACTCTCTCTCTTAATTTGCAAGTCAATTCAATTCAATAATTTGAAAAAAATTGTAAACAAAAATACAAAATATGTAAACAACATTTCACTCGAATGTACGCGAAGGTACGGTACTATTATGTTTGATACATAAAATAAAATTATTCTATACTAACTAATAGTGAAAATAACTGAAATTAACTCTGTGAATTAACTCTGTGACATTAACTCAGTGACATTAACTTCTGTGACAATTAACTTCTATGACAATTAACTTCTATGACAATTAACTTCTGTGACTTTTAACTCTGTGAAAATTAGTTTCACTAAAAAAAATGTATCACTGGTGTCTGAAATGTTCACTGTTTTTTTGTAAATTCTGACTTGATACTCATTATTAACTGTTAATAATACTGACTTTTCAAGTGTTTATAAATTTCTTAAAAAAAACAACTCTGTACTTAATAAAATTTCTACGGGGAAATCCTTGAGACGTGTCCTGAAGACGTCTTGCTGGCTACTTCTTGGATGAAAACCAGGCGTGGAGAACTTGTAGTCGTGACACACCGGTTCAAGGGTAGATGTTACGAACTAGAAGTCGTGACACGCCGTCAAATGGTGGGTCGCCACTTGTTAAACTCTTGGCTACAGACTCGCCAGACTGTTATGCCAATATCTTCTATGTGCTTGGGGTGCTAGTTTTTTATCCTGGGGCAGGGTCGCCAGACTGTTAAGATCCTGGTAAAGAGTCGCCAGACTGTTTGACCCAATATCTTCTATGGTGCTTGGGTTATCTCGTATCGACGAGGCGCTCTTGTTTGGAGGCAGCAACGGACCTGTTACTTGCAGTAGTTTCTTCTATACTACTCTCCGAGTTCTTCTTTAGTGGCTCGGAGGATTCTGAGAGGCTTATTAAATTCTTTGAGGTTTCTCCCCGATTCTTCTTGTAACTTATCGGGAGATTCTAATGACTAAGTTTTCTGAAGATAGCCCAACTCGAGGGGAAAATAAAAAGTTTCTCTTACTGTAATTTACTTCTTAAAAATTTACAGGTAGTGGTCTGAATTTTACAGGGTAGAGGTTCGACCTCTTTCGACCATGGCTCAGGCCGGAATCTAAAAAGTTAAGGAGGCAAGGGGCCTCTGCCCCCTCCCCGCAGCGAGGCTGCTAACAAGGGAGTCTCGTAGTAGTGACCAAAGAGGAGTCCCGTAATGAAGTGAAGTTCATTTTACAAATACATGTATCATATAAACCTAAATGTTGGGGGAAGGCAGTGAAGGTTAAGTTCCCCCCTTTTAAACACATGATCAGATGTTTGAAAGATTCCAAATAAAAATAAAAAAATAAAAAAAACAATCGTATTTTTTTTGCCGAGTCTTCATTTCTGAAGGCGATATCATTTCATAGTAGTACTAAGTACAATTTGAGTACACGACTGAGTACATTTTCGTTTGGGTTTATTACAATTATGATTGCAATTATGGTTACTTCACATTCGCTTATGATTGTCCATTACAGTTCTATTAAAGTACATTCTTACATTATATATTAAGTCATTACATTCAATTACAGTTTCATTGAAGTACATTACAAGTTATTATTAATTACAGTTTCATTAAAGTACATTACGTTATATTAAATTAAAGTATTACAGTTAATTACAATTAAACAGTTACAGTACTATAACTTTGTTTTGTTTTTACAGTATTTCATATTAATAGACAATTAAGATGTTAGAAATATAATACAAAGTACATGGGCACATACGGTATGGATTTATATCAACATAATATGTTATATTATGTTATAATATGTTATAAATTTGAATCAGAGCGAGAGGAGATTTATCTTAGAAGCGTTCGATTTTGCTGTGATTAGCGAATTCGATCACTTACCTAAGCATTTTCGAGTTCATTGCGGGAGGTGATATAATAAAAAATAAAAATAAAAAAATAATACGAGAACGTATTTGTGCGTTTTCGAACGAATGCATAAAGTTTTGCGTTTCATAGACTGACACGAGTAAAAATGAATATTTAATAAAATTTATATAGGATAATGGTCAAGATAAGATATGGACGTATAGATGATATGGTTGAATAATAATATTTATACTACATAACACAACAACATTATTATTAAAGAATTTACCATACATTGCATACTAGAGATATGATGAAGGGAAATTAATGACGGGAAAATGTGACGTCATAGTTATTGAATTTGTACGTATAGTACAAATCATTATTAGGAAGATTTACAAGAACGAATTAGAGACAAAGAGTGGATATTAATGACTAAGAAGTACAACTACGGGTTCCAATCCTGTTATATGCAATGCGTATGCATAATCTAGGGTCGAGGGTGAGATGCAAGACAATCATAATTAATTATAATAAATTCTATAACAAATGGAAAATGGATACGACTAAACCATAGAAATGGTAGATCGTAGGGTTATGACACAAACAAAAGTAGAAAGCTACAAAATTAAATTTTTATCCAAACTCGCGTTAAGCGATTTTGGTTCTTATGTAAAAATGAATATTGATTATTCATTGTTCATTTTTACATTGCTCTCCCTTTAAAATGATATGTATACAATAATATAATAGGGTACAATTAATACAATAGAATTAAGAGAATAACATCCTAACTAATTCAAGTTAAATGACGAATTTTTCTTTACATTACAAATTTTTATACAGAACAAGTGAGTTCGGGTGGTTGGGTACAATGCAGAGTAATCACATCTTTAACATGACACTTGCTTACAAAATATAAAAAAATTCAAAGATTTAATACTTTAATTTAGACAAACAATTAAGTTAGACAAACAATGATATTGTTAAATTTAAAAAAAAAAAATATTTTTCTGTGGGAAAAATTACATACATAATGAGTAGTAGATAAAAGGGAAAAACGTAAATCGTACAATCTATAAGCTAATTTTTATTGACTATTCTAGGTAAAAAATCGAATTACGTAATGGATGATGTATAGACCTGTGGTCTAGTGTGTATTTGTGTGTATTAGGTACAAAGTGTGTATCTTATAAGTTTGAGGGACAGATTAGCTGAGAGGATTGTTAAATTAACTGAATAAATGCCTGAGCAAAAATTTATATATAGTAAGCAAAAATGCTTAAGACTATATAAATAGCATAGTTAGCACTTACACGCAATGAAATAGTTTATTGTGATATCCAATGATTTTAGCATAAGGTTTGTCTATATAGTATATATAGTGTGCATACATGCGTGTGTATGTGTAGGGATTTGGAAGGTTTTTGAATTAACAAAGTTTTAAAAATAATGTATAATAATTTAAGATGGGTTTAGGGTTATAAAATCTTTTAAGTTTAAGTCAATTATTGTTAAAATCTAATTGCAGGTAGTATTAATGATGGTGTATGCATACGAGTTTCATGTGAAAGTGGCTTGAAGTACAGAAAGAAAATGAATTCGAATATGTATCAAAAGTAATAGAATTCAACTAGGATTATCGATTTTACGTAATTAATCAGTTACACGTATATTAAGGTAATAAAAAGAAACGTACTTAGAGGACCTTACAATTAATGAAAGTAAATCTAGCGGTACTAAAAATTAAATTTTGAAGATGGAATTAAATTCGACTAGTAACATTCCTAGCTATATATGAACTATATAACCATTAACATAAACCAGAAGTATCGGTACGATAACTGAATTAAGAAAATTAAGAATACAAATTAAAAATAGAAATCAATTATGCATTTTAATGAACTAAACATATAGTATACTTAAAAATAAAAAACACAACTTAACATAAATTGAGGTTATGTTCCATAGTACCAAAGAGGAATTTACCATGGTTGAACCATTGCTCTGGTTGACAATGGGTTCAACTAGGGTTGGGGTGTTAAAATAAAATAAAATTAAAAAACAAAGTTTGGAGTACTACATTCGGGGGGATTGAGTGACTAAGTAGGGGTTATATGTCTGAAATTGACAAATTTTTTTTTTTTTTTTAAAGAAAAGGGATTGCTTGTTACACTACTTAGAACAAAAATTAAAAGAGTTCAAACAAAACGGGGGACGGCATGTTCCTCCCTATAGTAATTTAAAAAGGAAGTCATTGGACATGATTGATTAATTATTACACTATTACTGTTATCATATCATCATAAAAATTATAAAACTCGTTACAAACATTTGTAAAAACGGTTTTGGTTGCAAACAATAAAATATGTCATTTTACCTATATTTATATACGCAACAATGGCATGAAAAGAAAAGACAAATCGGTCAATTTCCTTCTTACAAACAAAAAAAAAATTAAACTAAAGACACAAACCGGTCAATTCAGGTTGAATTTAATTCTTTTACTAAAAAAAAAAAGGTTGAATTAAATTCTTAAATTACATTTTCTTAAATTAAATTCTCTTAAACTACAAAGAAAAGTTGAATTCAATTGACTGCATTGGAATGACTTGGGACTTCAAAACTGACTTCTTCAAAGCTGACTTCTTCAAAACTGACTTCTTCAAAACTGACTTCTCTGACTTGAACTCTCATCAAGTATTTCTATAAATCTCTGGGCGGTTGTCCCTCTTGGATGCAACCTTCTGACTTGAACTCTTATCAAGTATTTCTATAAATCTCTGGGGCGGTTGTCCCTCTGGATGCAACCATCTGACTTGAACTCTTATCAAGTATTTTTATAAATCTCTGGGGCGGTTGTCCCTCTTGGATGCAACCTTCTGAATCTGAAAACTGATTTGCAACTTATTTGCAACTAAAACTGACTTGGAACTTACTTGCAACTGATTTGCAGCTGATTTGCAACTAAAACTGACTCGAAACTACTTCGAGTATCTTGAAACTGAAACTGTCTAACTCGAAATCTATCAAGTAACTCTATAACTCTATAAACTCTCTGTAAACTCTCTCTCTTAATTTGCAAGTCAATTCAATTCAATAATTTGAAAAAAATTGTAAACAAAAATACAAAATATGTAAACAACATTTCACTCGAATGTACGCGAAGGTACGGTACTATTATGTTTGATACATAAAATAAAATTATTCTATACTAACTAATAGTGAAAATAACTGTGAAATTAACTGTGAATTAACTCTGTGACATTAACTTCTGTGACATTAACTTCTGTGACAATTAACTTCTATGACAATTAACTTCTATGACAATTAACTTCTGTGACTTTTAACTCTGTGAAAATTAGTTTCACTAAAAAAAAATGTATCACTGGTGTCTGAAATGTTCACTGTGTTTTTTGTAAATTCTGACTTGATACTCATTATTAACTGTTAATAATACTGACTTTTCAAGTGTTTATAAATTTCTTAAAAAAAAAAACTCTGTACTTAATAAAATTTCTACGGGGAAATCCTTGAGACGTGTCCTGAAGACGTCTTGCTGGCTACTTCTTGGATGAAAACCAGGCGTGGAGAACTTGTAGTCGTGACACACCGGTTCAAGGGTAGATGTTACGAACTAGAAGTCGTGACACGCCGTCAAATGGTGGGTCGCCACTTGTTAAACTCTTGGCTACAGACTCGCCAGACTGTTATGCCAATATCTTCTATGTGCTTGGGGTGCTAGTTTTTTATCCTGGGGCAGGGTCGCCAGACTGTTAAGATCCTGGTAAAGAGTCGCCAGACTGTTTGACCCAATATCTTCTATGGTGCTTGGGTTATCTCGTATCGACGAGGCGCTCTTGTTTGAGGCAGCAACGGACCTGTTACTTGCAGTAGTTTCTTCTATACTACTCTCCGAGTTCTTCTTTAGTGGCTCGGAGGATTCTGAGAGGCTTATTAAATTCTTTGAGGTTTCTCCCCGATTCTTCTTGTAACTTATCGGGAGATTCTAATGACTAAGTTTTCTGAAGATAGCCCAACTCGAGGGGAAAATAAAAAGTTTCTCTTACTGTAATTTACTTCTTAAAAATTTACAGGTAGTGGTCTGAATTTTACAGGGTAGAGGTTCGACCTCTTTCGACCATGGCTCAGGCCGGAATCTAAAAAGTTAAGGAGGCAAGGGGCCTCTGCCCCCTCCCCGCAGCGAGGCTGCTAACAAGGGAGTCTCGTAGTAGTGACCAAAGAGGAGTCCCGTAATGAAGTGAAGTTCATTTTACAAATACATGTATCATATAAACCTAAATGTTGGGGGAAGGCAGTGAAGGTTAAGTTCCCCCCTTTTAAACACATGATCAGATGTTTGAAAGATTCCAAATAAAAATAAAAAAATAAAAAAAACTAATCTATTTTTTTTGCCGAGTCTTCATTTCTGAAGGCGATATCATTTCATAGTAGTACTAAGTACAATTTGAGTACACGACTGAGTACATTTTCGTTTGGGTTTATTACAATTATGATTGCAATTATGGTTACTTCACATTCGCTTATGATTGTCCATTACAGTTCTATTAAAGTACATTCTTACATTATATATTAAGTCATTACATTCAATTACAGTTTCATTGAAGTACATTACAATTATTATTAATTACAGTTTCATTAAAGTACATTACGTTATATTAAATTAAAGTATTACAGTTAATTACAATTAAACAGTTACAGTACTATAACTTTGTTTTGTTTTTACAGTATTTCATATTAATAGACAATTAAGATGTTAGAAATATAATACAAAGTACATGGGCACATACGGTATGGATTTATATCAACATAATATGTTATATTATGTTATAATATGTTATAAATTTGAATCAGAGCGAGAGAGATATTTATCTTAGAAGCGTTCGATTTTGCTGTGATTAGCGAATTCGATCACTTACCTAAGCATTTTCGAGTTCATTGCGGGAGGTGATATAATAAAAAATAAAATAAAAAAAATAATACGAGAACGTATTTGTGCGTTTTCGAACGAATGCATAAAGTTTTGCGTTTCATAGACTGACACGAGTAAAAATGAATATTTAATAAAATTTATATAGGATAATGGTCAAGATAAGATATGGACGTATAGATGAATATGGTTGAATAATAATATTTATACTACATAACACAACAACATTATTATTAAAGAATTTACCATACATTGCATACTAGAGATATGATGAAGGGAAATTAATGACGGGAAAATGTGACGTCATAGTTATTGAATTTGTACGTATAGTACAAATCATTATTAGGAAGATTTACAAGAACGAATTAGAGACAAAGAGTGGATATTAATGACTAAGAAGTACAACTACGGGTTCCAATCCTGTTATATGCAATGCGTATGCATAATCTAGGGTCGAGGGTGAGATGCAAGACAATCATAATTAATTATAATAAATTCTATAACAAATGGAAAATGGATACGACTAAACCATAGAAATGGTAGATCGTAGGGTTATGACACAAACAAAAGTAGAAAGCTACAAAATTAAATTTTTATCCAAACTCGCGTTAAGCGATTTTGGTTCTTATGTAAAAATGAATATTGATTATTCATTGTTCATTTTTACATTGCTCTCCCCTTTAAAATGATATGTATACAATAATATAATAGGGTACAATTAATACAATAGAATTAAGAGAATAACATCCTAACTAATTCAAGTTAAATGACGAATTTTTCTTTACATTACAAATTTTTATACAGAACAAGTGAGTTCGGGTGGTTGGGTACAATGCAGAGTAATCACATCTTTAACATGACACTTGCTTACAAAATATAAAAAAATTCAAAGATTTAATACTTTAATTTAGACAAACAATTAAGTTAGACAAACAATGATATTGTTAAATTTAAAAAAAAAAAATATTTTTCTGTGGGAAAAATTACATACATAATGAGTAGTAGATAAAAGGGAAAAACGTAAATCGTACAATCTATAAGCTAATTTTTATTGACTATTCTAGGTAAAAAAAATCGAATTACGTAATGGATGATGTTATAGACCTGTGGTCTAGGTGTATTTGTGTGTATTAGGTACAAAGTGTGTATCTTATAAGTTTGAGGGACAGATAGCTGAGAGGATTGTTAAATTAACTGAATAAATGCCTGAGCAAAAATTATATATAGTAAGCAAAAATGCTTAAGACTATATATAAATAGCCATAGTTAGCACTTACACGCAATGAAATAGTTTATTGTGATATCCAATGATTTTAGCATAAGGTTTGTCTATATAGATATATATATATAGTGCAGTGCATACATGCGTGTGTATGTGTAGGGATTTGGAAGGTTTTGAATTAACAAAGTTTTTTAAAAATAATGTATAATAATTTAAGATGAGGTTTAGGGTTATAAAATCTTTTAAGTTTAAGTCAATTATTGTTAAAATCTAATTGCAGGTAGTATTAATGATGGTGTATGCATACGAGTTTCATGTGAAAGTGGCTTGAAGTACAGAAAGAAAATGAAGAATATCGAATAGGTATCAAAAGTAATAGAATTCAACTAGGATTATCGATTTTACGTAATTAAATCAGCAGTTACACGTATATTAAGGTAATAAAAAGAAACGTACTTAGAGGACCTTACAATAATAATGAAAGTAAATCTAGCGGTACTAAAAATTAAATTTTGAAGATGGAATTAAATTCGACTAGTAACATTCCTAGCTATATATGAACTATATAACCATTAACATAAACCAGAAGTATCGGTACGATAACTGAATTAAGAAAATTAAGAATACAAATTAAAATAGAAATCAATTATGCATTTTAATGAACTAAACATATAGTATACTTAAAAATAAAAAACACAACTTAACATAAATTGAGGTTATGTTCCATAGTACCAAAGAGGAATTTACCATGGTTGAACCATTGCTCTGGTTGACAATGGGTTCAACTAGGGTTGGGGTGTTAAAATAAAATAAAATTAAAAAACAAAGTTTGGAGTACTACATTCGGGGGGATTGAGTGACTAAGTAGGGGGTTATATGTCTGAAATTGACAAATTTTTTTTTTTTTTTTAAAGAAAAGGGATTGCTTGTTACACTACTTAGAACAAAAATTAAAAGAGTTCAAACAAAACGGGGGGACGGCATGTTCCTCCCTATAGTAATTTAAAAAGGAAGTCATTGGACATGATTGATTAATTATTACACTATTACTGATCATATCATCATAAAAATTTAAAACTCGTTACAAACATTTGTAAAAAACGGTTTTGGTTGCAAACAATAAAATATGTCATTTTACCTATATATTTATATACGCAACTGGCATGAAAAGAAAAGACAAATCGGTCAATTTCTTCTTACAAACAAAAAAAAAAATTAAACTAAAGACACAAACCGGTCAATTCAGGTTGAATTAATTCTTTAAAAAAAAAAAAGGTTGAATTAAATTCTTAAATTACATTTTCTTAAATTAAATTCTCTTAAACTACAAAGAAAAAGTTGAATTCAATTGACTGCATTGGAATGACTTGGGACTTCAAACTGACTTCTTCAAAGCTGACTTCTTCAAAACTGACTTCTTCAAAACTGACTTCTCTGACTTGAACTCTCATCAAGTATTTCTATAAATCTCTGGGGCGGTTGTCCCTCTTGGATGCAAACCTATGACTTGAACTCTTATCAAGTATTTCTATAAATCTCTGGGGCGGTTGTCCCTCTTGGATGCAAACCTTCTGACTTGAACTCTTATCAAGTATTTCTATAAATCTCTGGGCGGTTGTCCCTCTGGATGCAACCATCTGACTTGAACTCTTATCAAGTATTTTTATAAATCTCTGGGGCGGTTGTCCCTCTTGGATGCAACCTCTGAATCTGAAAACTGATTTGCAACTTATTTGCAACTAAAACTGACTTGGAACTTACTTGCAACTGATTTGCAGCTGATTTGCAACTAAAACTGACTCGAAACTACTTCGAGTATCTTGAAACTGAAACTGTCTAACTCGAAATCTATCAAGTAAACTCTATAACTCTATAAACTCTCTGTAAACTCTCTTCTTAATTTGCAAGTCAATTCAATTCAATAATTTGAAAAAAATTGTAAACAAAAATACAAAATATGTAAACAACATTTCACTCGAATGTACGCGAAGGTACGGTACTATTATGTTTGATACATAAAATAAAATTATTCTATACTAACTATAATAGTGAAAATAACTGTGAAATTAACTGTGACATTAACTCTGTGACATTAACTTCTGTGACATTAACTTCTGTGACAATTAACTTCTATGACAATTAACTTCTATGACAATTAACTTCTGTGACTTTTAACTCTGTGAAAATTAGTTTCACTAAAAAAAAATGTATCACTGGTGTCTGAAATGTTCACTGTGTTTTTTGTAAATTCTGACTTGATACTCATTATTAACTGTTAATAATACTGACTTTTCAAGTGTTTATAAATTTCTTAAAAAAAAAACAACTCTGTACTTAATAAAATTTCTACGGGGAAATCCTTGAGACGTGTCCTGAAGACGTCTTGCTGGCTACTTCTTGGATGAAAACCAGGCGTGTGGAGAACTTGTAGTCGTGACACACCGGTTCAAGGGTAGATGTTACGAACTAGAAGTCGTGACACGCCGTCAAATGGTGGGTCGCCACTTGTTAAACTCTTGGCTACAGACTCGCCAGACTGTTATGCCAATATCTTCTATGTGCTTGGGGTGCTAGTTTTTTATCCTGGGGCAGGGTCGCCAGACTGTTAAGATCCTGGTAAAGAGTCGCCAGACTGTTTGACCCAATATCTTCTATGGTGCTTGGGTTATCTCGTATCGACGAGGCGCTCTTGTTTGAAGCAGCAACGACTGTTACTTGCAGTAGTTTCTTCTATACTACTTCCGAGTTCTTCTTTAGTGGCTCGGAGGATTCTGAGAGGCTTATTAAATTCTTTGAGGTTTCTCCCCGATTCTTCTTGTAACTTATCGGGAGATTCTAATGACTAAGTTTTCTGAAGATAGCCCAACTCGAAGGGGAAAATAAAAAGTTTCTCTTACTGTAATTTACTTCTTAAAAATTTACAGGTAGTGGTCTGAATTTTACAGGTAGAGGTTCGACCTCTTTCGACCATGGCTCAGGCCGGAATCTAAAAAGTTAAGGAGGCAAGGGGCCTCTGCCCCTCCCCGCAGCGAGGCTGCTAACAAGGGAGTCTCGTAGTAGTGACCAAAGAGGAGTCCCGTAATGAAGTGAAGTTCATTTTACAAATACATGTATCATATAAACCTAAATGTTGGGGGAAGGCAGTTGAAGGTTAAGTTCCCCCCTTTTAAACACATGATCAGATGTTTGAAAGATTCCAAATAAAAATAAAAAAAAAAAAAAAAAAAACTAATCATATTTTTTTTGCCGAGTCTTCATTTCTGAAGGCGATATCATTTCATAGTAGTACATAAGTACAATTTGAGTACACGACTGAGTACATTTTCGTTTGGGTTTATTACAATTATGATTGCAATTATGGTTACTTCACATTCGCTTATGATTGTCCATTACAGTTCTATTAAAGTACATTTCTTACTTATTATATTAAGTCATTACATTCAATTACAGTTTCATTGAAGTACATTACAAATTATTATTAATTACAGTTTCATTAAAGTACATTACGTTATATTAAATTAAAGTATTACAGTTAATTACAATTAAACAGTTACAGTACTAAACTTTGTGTTGTTTTTACAGTATTTCATATAATACAATTAAGATGTTAGAAATATAATACAAAGTACATGGGCACATACGGTATGGATTTATATCAACATAATATGTTATATTATGTTATAATATGTTATAAATTTGAATCAGAGCGAGGAGATTTATCTTAGAAGCGTTCGATTTTGCTGTGATTAGCGAATTCGATCACTTACCTAAGCATTTTCGAGTTCATTGCGGGAGGTGATATAATAAAAAATAAAAATAAAAAAATAATACGAGAACGTATTTGTGCGTTTTCGAACGAATGCATAAAGTTTTGCGTTTCATAGACTGACACGAGTAAAAATGAATATTTAATAAAATTTATATAGGATAATGGTCAGATAAGATATGGACGTATAGATGAATATGGTTGAAATAATATTTATACTACATAAACAAACAACATTATTATTAAAGAATTTACCATACATGCATACTAGAGATATGATGAAGGGAAATTAATGACGGGAAAATGTGACGTCATAGTTATTGAATTTGTACGTATAGTACAAATCATTATTAGGAAGATTTACAAGAACGAATTAGAGACAAAGAGTGGATATTAATGACTAAGAAGTACAACTACGGGTTCCAATCCTGTTATATGCAATGCGTATGCATAATCTAGGGTCGAGGGTGAGATGCAAGACAATCATAATTAATTATAATAAATTCTATAACAAATGGAAAATGGATACGACTAAAACCATAGAAATGGTAGATCGTAGGGTTTATGACACAAACAAAAGTAGAAAGCTACAAAATTAAATTTTTATCCAAACTCGCGTTAAGCGATTTTGGTTCTTATGTAAAAATGATATTGATTATTCATTGTTCATTTTTACATTGCTCTCCCTTTAAAATGATATGTATACAATATATAATAGGGTACAATTAATACAATAGAATTAAGAGAATAACATCCTAACTAATTCAAGTTAAATGACGAATTTTTTTTACATTACAAATTTTTATACAGAACAAGTGAGTTCGGGTGGTTGGGTACAATGCAGAGTAATCACATCTTAACATGACACTTGCTTACAAAATATAAAAAAATTCAAAGATTTAATACTTTAATTTAGACAAACAATTAAGTTAGACAAACAATGATATTGTTAAATTTAAAAAAAAAAAATATTTTTCTGTGGGAAAAATTACATACATAATGAGTAGTAGATAAAAGGGAAAAAAAAACGTAAATCGTACAATCTATAAGCTAATTTTATTGACTATTCTAGGTAAAAAATCGAATTACGTAATGGATGATGTATAGACCTGTGGTCTAGTGTGTATTTGTGTGTATTAGGTACAAAGTGTGTATCTTATAAGTTTGAGGGACAGATTAGCTGAGAGGATTGTTAAATTAACTGAATAAATGCCTGAGCAAAAATTTATATATAGTAAGCAAAAATGCTTAAGACTATATAAATAGCATAGTTAGCACTTACACGCAATGAAATAGTTATTGTGATATCCAATGATTTTAGCATAAGGTTTGTCTATATAGTATATATAGTGCATACATGCGTGTGTATGTGTAGGGATTTGGAAGGTTTTTGAATTAACAAAGTTTTAAAAATAATGTATAATAATTTAAGATGGGTTTAGGGTTATAAAATCTTTTAAGTTTAAGTCAATTATTGTTAAAATCTAATTGCAGGTAGTATTAATGATGGTGTATGCATACGAGTTTCATGTGAAAGTGGCTTGAAGTACAGAAAGAAAATGAATTCGAATATGTATCAAAAGTAATAGAATTCAACTAGGATTATCGATTTTACGTAATTAATCAGTTACACGTATATTAAGGTAATAAAAAGAAACGTACTTAGAGGACCTTACAATTAATGAAAGTAATCTAGCGGTACTAAAAAATTAAATTTGAAGATGGAATTAAATTCGACTAGTAACATTCCTAGCTATATATGAACTATATAACCATTAAACATAAACCAGAAGTATCGGTACGATAACTGAATTAAGAAAATTAAGAATACAAATTAAAAATAAAAATAGAAATCAATTATGCATTTTAATGAACTAAACATATAGTATACTTAAAAATAAAAAACACAACTTAACATAAATTGAGGTTATGTTCCATAGTACCAAAGAGGAATTTACCATGGTTGAACCATTGCTCTGGTTGACAATGGGTTCAACTAGGGTTGGGGTGTTAAAATAAAATAAAAATTAAAAAAACAAAGTTTGGAGTACTACATTCGGGGGATTGAGTGACTAAGTAGGGGGTTATATGTCTGAAATTGACAAATTTTTTTTTTTTTTTTAAAGAAAAGGGATTGCTTGTTACATACTTAGAACAAAAATTAAAAGAGTTCAAACAAAACGGGGGGACGGCATGTTCCTCCCTATAGTAATTTAAAAAGGAAGTCATTGGACATGATTGATTAATTATTACACTATTACTGTTCATATCATCATAAAAATATAAAAACTCGTTACAAACATTTGTAAAAAAACGGTTTTGGTTGCAAACAATAAAATATGTCATTTACCTATATATTTATATACGCAACAATGGCATGAAAAGAAAAGACAAAATCGGTCAATTCTTTCTTCTTACAAACAAAAAAAAAATTAAACTAAAGACACAAACCGGTCAATTCGGTTGAATTTAATTCTTTTACAAAAAAAAAAAAGGTTGAATTAAATTCTTAAATTACATTTCTTAAATTAAATTCTCTTAAACTACAAAGAAAAAGTTGAATTCAATTGACTGCATTGGAATGACTTTTGGGACTTCAAAACTGACTTTTCAAAGCTGACTCTTCAAAACTGACTTCTTCAAAACTGACTTCTCTGACTTGAACTCTCATCAAGTATTTCATAAATCTCTGGGACGGTTTCCCTCTGGATGCAACTATTGACTTGAAACTTATCAAGTATTTCTATAAATCTGGGGGCGGTTTGCCTCTTGGATGCAACTCTGACTTGAACTATCAAAGTATTTCTATAATCTCTGGGGGCGGTTGTCCCTCTGATGCAACATCTGACTTGAACTCTTTATCAAGTATTTTATAAAATCTCTGGGGCGGTTGTCCCTCTGGATGCAACCTTCTGACTTGAACTCTTATCAAGTATTTCTATAAATCTCTGGGGCGGTTGTCCCTCTGGGTGCAACCATCTGACTTGAACTCTTATCAAGTATTTTTATAAATCTCTGGGGCGGTTGTCCCTCTTGGATGCAACCTTCTGAATCTGAAAACTGATTTGCAACTTATTTGCAACTAAAACTGACTTGGAACTTACTTGCAACTGATTTGCAACTAAAACTGACTCGAAACTACTTGAGTATCTTGAAACTGAAACTGTCTAACTCGAAATCTATCAAGTAACTCTATAACTCTATAAACTCTCTGTAACTCTCTCTCTTAATTTGCAAGTCAATTCAATTCAATAATTTGAAAAAAATTGTAAACAAAAATACAAAATATGTAAACAACATTAACACTCACGAATGTACGCGAAGGTACGGTACATTATGTTTGATACATAAAATAAAATTATCTATATACTAACTAATAGTGAAAATAACTGAAATTAACTCTGTGAAATTAACTCTGTGACATTATTAACTCAGTGACATTAACTTCTGTGACAATTAACTTCTATGACAATTAACTTCTATGACAATTAACTTCTGTGACTTTTAACTCTGTGAAATTAGTTTCACTAAAAAAAATGTATCACTGGTGTCTGAAATGTTCACTGTGTTTTTTGTAAATTCTGACTTGATACTCATTATTAACTGTTAATAATACTGACTTTTCAAGTGTTTATAAATTTCTTAAAAAAAAAACAACTCTGTACTTAATAAAATTCTACGGGGAAATCCTTGAGACGTGTCCTGAAGACGTCTTGCTGGCTACTTCTTGGATGAAAACCAGGCGTGGAGAACTGTAGTCGTGACACACCGGTTTCAAGGGTAGATGTTACGAACTAGAAGTCGTGACACGCCGTCAAATGGTGGGTCGCCACTTGTTAAACTCTTGGCTACAGACTCGCCAGACTGTTATGCCAATATCTTCTATGTGCTTGGGGTGCTAGTTTTTTATCCTGGGGCAGGGTCGCCAGACTGTTAAGATCCTGGTAAAGAGTCGCCAGACTGTTTGACCCAATATCTTCTATGGGCTTGGGTTATCTCGTATCGACGAGGCGCTCTTGTTTGAAGGCAGCAACGGACCTGTTACTTGCAGTAGTTTCTTCTATACTACTCTCCGAGTTCTTCTTTAGTGGCTCGGAGGATTCTGAGAGGCTTATTAAATTCTTTGAGGTTTCTCCCCGATTCTTCTTGTAACTTATCGGGAGATTCTAATGACTAAGTTTTCTGAAGATAGCCCAACTCGAAGGGGAAAATAAAAAGTTTCTCTTACTGTAATTTACTTCTTAAAAATTTACAGGTAGTGGTCTGAATTTTACAGGTTTAGAGGTTCGACCTCTTTCGACCATGGCTCAGGCCGGAATCTAAAAAGTTAAGGAGGCAAGGGGCCTCTGCCCCCTCCCCGCAGCGAGGCTGCTAACAAGGGAGTCTCGTAGTAGTGACCAAAGAGGAGTCCCGTAATGAAGTGAAGTTCATTTTACAAATACATGTATCATATAAACCTAAATGTTGGGGGAAGGCAGGTGAAGGTTAAGTTCCCCCCTTTTAAACACATGATCAGATGTTTGAAAGATTCCAAATAAAAATAAAAAAAAAAAAAAAAACTAATCGTATTTTTTTTGCCGAGTCTTCATTTCTGAAGGCGATATCATTTCATAGTAGTTACATAAGTACAATTTGAGTACACGACTGAGTACATTTTCGTTTGGGTTTATTACAATTATGATTGCAATTATGGATTACTTCACATCGCTTATGATTGTCCATTACAGTTCTATTAAAGTACATTTTTACATTATATATTAAGTCATTACATTCAATTACAGTTTCATTGAAGTAATTACAAGTTATTATTAATTACAGTTTCATTAAAGTACATTACGTTATATTAAATTAAAGTATTACAGTTTAATTACAATTAAACAGTTACAGTACTAAACTTTGTTTTGTTTTACAGTATTTCATATTAATAGACAATTAAGATGTTAGAAATATAATACAAGTACATGGGCCACATACGGTATGGATTTATATCAACATAATATGTTATATTATGTTATAATATGTTATAAATTTGAATCAGAGCGAGAGAGGAGATTTATCTTAGAAGCGTTCGATTTTGCTGTGATTAGCGAATTCGATCACTTACCTAAGCATTTTCGAGTTCATTGCGGGAGGTGATATAATAAAAAATAAAAATAAAAAAAATAATACTGAGAAACGTATTTGTGCGTTTCGAACGAATGCATAAAGTTTGCGTTTCATAGACTGACACGAGTAAAAATGAATATTTAATAAAATTTATATAGGATAATGGTCAAGATAAGATATGGACGTATAGATGAATATGGTTTGAAATAATATTTATACTACATAACACAACAACATATTTATTAAAGAATTTACCATACATTGCATTACTAGAGATATGATGAAGGGAAATTAATGACGGAGAAAATGTGACGTCATAGTTATTGAATTTGTACGTATAGTACAAATCATTATTAGGAAGATTTACAAGAACGAATTAGAGACAAAGAGTGGATATTAATGACTAAGAAGTACAACTACGGGTTCCAATCCTGTTATATGCAATGCGTATGCATAATCTAGGGTCGAGGGTGAGATGCAAGACAATCATAATTAATTATAATAAATTCTATAACAAATGGAAAATGGATACGACTAAACCATAGAATAGAAATGGTAGATCGTAGGGTTATGACACAAACAAAAGTAGAAAGCTACAAAATTTAAATTTTTATCCAAACTCGCGTTAAGCGATTTTGGTTCTTATGTAAAAATGAATATTGATTATTCATTGTTCATTTTTACATTGCTCCCCTTTAAAATGATATGTATACAAAATATAATAGGGTACAATTAATACAATAGAATTAAGAGAATAACATCCTAACTAATTCAAGTTAAATGACGAATTTTCTTTACATTACAAATTTTTATACAGAACAAGTGAGTTCGGGTGGTTGGGTACAATGCAGAGTAATCACATCTTTAACATGACACTTGCTTACAAAATATAAAAAAATTCAAAGATTTAATACTTTAATTTAGACAAACAATTAAGTTAGACAAACAATGATATTGTTAAATTTAAAAAAAAAAAATATTTTTCTGTGGGAAAAATTACATACATAATGAGTAGTAGATAAAAGGAAAAAGAAAAACGTAAATCGTTACAATCTATAAGCTAATTTTTTTTGACTATTCTAGGTAAAAAATCGAATTACGTAATGGATGATGTATAGACCTGTGGTCTAGTGTGTATTTGTGTGTATTAGGTACAAAAGTGTGTATCTTATAAGTTTGAGGGACAGATTAGCTGAGAGGATTGTTAAATTAACTGAATAAATGCCTGAGCAAAAATTTATATATAGTAAGCAAAAATGCTTAAGACTATATAAATAGCATAGTTAGCACTTACACGCAATGAAATAGTTTATTGTGATATCCAATGATTTTAGCATAAGGTTTGTCTATATAGCTATAGTATATATAGTGCATACATGCGTGTGTATGTGTAGGGATTTGGAAGGTTTTTGAATTAACAAAGTTTTAAAAATAATGTATAATAATTTAAGATGGGTTTAGGGTTATAAAATCTTTTAAGTTTAAGTCAATTATTGTTAAAATCTAATTGCAGGTAGTATTAATGATGGTGTATGCATACGAGTTTCATGTGAAAGTGGCTTGAAGTACAGAAAGAAAATGAATTCGAATATGTATCAAAAGTAATAGAATTCAACTAGGATTATCGATTTTACGTAATTAAATCAGTTACACGTATATTAAGGTAATAAAAAGAAACGTACTTAGAGGACCTTACAATTAATGAAAGTAAATCTAGCGGTACTAAAAATTAAATTTTGAAGATGGAATTAAATTCGACTAGTAACATTCCTAGCTATATATGAACTATATAACCATTAACATAAACCAGAAGTATCGGTACGATAACTGAATTAAGAAAATTAAGAATACAAATTAAAAATAGAAATCAATTATGCATTTTAATGAACTAAACATATAGTATACTTAAAAATAAAAAACACAACTTAACATAAATTGAGGTTATGTTCCATAGTACCAAAGAGGAATTTACCATGGTTGAACCATTGCTCTGGTTGACAATGGGTTCAACTAGGGTTGGGGTGTTTAAAATAAAATAAAATTAAAAAACAAAGTTTGGAGTACTACATTGGGGGGATTGAGTGACTAAGTAGGGGGTTATATGTCTGAAATTGACAAATTATTTTTTTTTTTTTTTTAAAGAAAAGGGATTGCTTGTTACACTACTTAGAACAAAAATTAAAAGAGTTCAAACAAAACGGGGGGGACGGCATGTTCCTCCCTATAGTAATTTAAAAAGGAAGTCATTGGACATGATTGATTAATTATTACACTATTACTGTTATCATATCATCATAAAAATTATAAAACTCGTTACAAACATTTGTAAAAACGGTTTTGGTTGCAAACAATAAAATATGTCATTTTACCTATATATTTATATACGCAACAATGGCATGAAAAGAAAAGACAAATCGGTCAATTTCCTTCTTACAAAAAAAAAAAAAATTAAACTAAAGACACAAACCGGTCAATTCTGGTTGAATTTAATTCTTTTACTAAAAAAAAAAAAGGTTGAATTAAATTCTTAAATACATTTTCTTAAATTAAATTCTCTTAAACTACAAAGAAAAAGTTGAATTCAATTGACTGCATTGGAATGACTTGGGACTTCAAAACTGACTTCTTCAAAGCTGACTTCTTCAAAACTGACTCTTCAAAACTGACTTCTCTGACTTGAACTCTCATCAAGTATTTCTATAAATCTCTGGGGCGGTTGTCCCTCTTGGATGCAACCTATTGACTTGAACTCTTATCAAGTATTTCTATAAATCTCTGGGGCGGTTGTCCCTCTTGGATGCAACCTTCTGACTTGAACTCTTATCAAGTATTTCTATAAATCTCTGGGGCGGTTGTCCCTCTGGATGCAACCATCTGACTTGAACTCTTATCAAGTATTTTTATAAATCTCTGGGGCGGTTGTCCCTCTTGGATGCAACCTTCTGAATCTGAAAACTGATTTGCAACTTATTTGCAACTAAACTGACTTGGAACTTACTTGCAACTGATTTGCAGCTGATTTGCAACTAAAACTGACTCGAAACTACTTCGAGTATCTTGAAACTGAAACTGTCTAACTCGAAATCTATCAAGTAACTCTATAACTCTATAAACTCTCTGTAAACTCTCTCTCTTAATTTGCAAGTCAATTCAATTCAATAATTTGAAAAAAATTGTAAACAAAAATACAAAATATGTAAACAACATTTCACTCGAATGTACGCGAAGGTACGGTACTATTATGTTTGATACATAAAATAAAATTATTCTATACTAACTATAATAGTGAAAATAACTGTGAAATTAACTGTGACATTAACTCTGTGACATTAACTCTGTGACATTAACTTCTGTGACAATTAACTTCTATGACAATTAACTTCTATGACAATTAACTTCTGTGACTTTTAAACTCTGTGAAAATTAGTTTCACTAAAAAAAAATGTATCACTGGTGTCTGAAATGTTCACTGTGTTTTTTTGTAAATTCTGACTTGATACTCATTATTAACTGTTAATAATACTGACTTTTCAATGTAGTGTTTATAAATTTCTTAAAAAAAAACAACTCTGTACTTAATAAAATTTCTACGGGGAAATCCTTGAGACGTGTCCTGAAGACGTCTTGCTGGCTACTTCTTGGATGAAAACCAGGCGTGGAGAACTTGTAGTCGTGACACACCGGTTCAAGGGTAGATGTTACGAACTAGAAGTCGTGACACGCCGTCAAATGGTGGGTCGCCACTTGTTAAACTCTTGGCTACAGACTCGCCAGATTATGCCAATATCTTCTATGTGCTTGGGGTGCTAGTGTTTTTTATCCTGGGGCAGGGTCGCCAGACTGTTAAGATCCTGGTAAAGAGGTCGCCAGACTGTTTGACCCAATATCTTCTATGGTGCTTGGGTTATCTCGTATCGACGAGGCGCTCTTGTTTGAAGGCAGCAACGGACCTGTTACTTGCAGTAGTTTCTTCTATACTACTCTCCGAGTTCTTCTTTAGTGGCTCGGAGGATTCTGAGAGGCTTATTAAATTCTTTGAGGTTTCTCCCCGATTCTTCTTGTAACTTATCGGGAGATTCTAATGACTAAGTTTTCTGAAGATAGCCCAACTCGAGGGGAAAATAAAAAGTTTCTCTTACTGTAATTTACTTCTTAAAAATTTACAGGTAGTGGTCTGAATTTTACAGGGGTAGAGGTTCGACCTCTTTCGACCATGGCTCAGGCCGGAATCTAAAAAGTTAAGGAGGCAAGGGGCCTCTGCCCCCTCCCCGCAGCGAGGCTGCTAACAAGGGAGTCTCGTAGTAGTGACCAAAGAGGAGTCCCGTAATGAAGTGAAGTTCATTTTACAAATACATGTATCATATAAACCTAAATGTTGGGGGAAGGCAGAGGTGAAGGTTAAGTTCCCCCCTTTTAAACACATGATCAGATGTTTGAAAGATTCCAAATAAAAATAAAAAAATAAAAAAACTAATCGTATTTTTTGCCGAGTCTTCATTTCTGAAGGCGATATCATTTCATAGTAGTACCTAAGTACAATTTGAGTACACGACTGAGTACATTTTCGTTTGGGTTTATTACAATTATGATTGCAATTATGGGTTACTTCACATTCGCTTATGATTGTCCATTACAGTTCTATTAAAGTACATTCTTACATTATATATTAAGTCATTACATTCAATTACAGTTTCATTGAAGTACATTACAAATTATTATTAATTAACAGTTTCATTAAAGTACATTACGTTATATTAAATTAAAGTATTACAGTTAATTACAATTAAACAGTTACAGTACTATAACTTTGTTTTGTTTTTACAGTATTTCATATTAATAGACAATTAAGATGTTAGAAATATAATACAAAGTACATGGGCACATACGGTATGGATTTATATCAACATAATATGTTTATAATGTTATAATATGTTATAAATTTGAATCAGAGCGAGAGGAGATATTTATCTTAGAAGCGTTCGATTTTGCTGTGATTAGCGAATTCGATCACTTACCTAAGCATTTTCGAGTTCATTGCGGGAGGTGATATAATAAAAAATAAAAATAAAAAAAATAATACGAGAACGTATTTGTGCGTTTTCGAACGAATGCATAAAGTTTTGCGTTTCATAGACTGACACGAGTAAAAATGAATATTAATAAAATTTATATAGGATAATGGTCAAGATAAGATATGGACGTATAGATGAATATGGTTGATAATATATAATACTACTACTACATAACACAACAACATTATTATTAAAGAATTTACCATACATTGCATACTAGAGATATGATGAAGGGAAATTAATGACGGGAAAATGTGACGTCATAGTTATTGAATTTGTACGTATAGTACAAATCCATTATTAGGAAGATTTACAAGAACGAATTAGAGACAAAGAGTGGATATTAATGACTAAGAAGTACAACTACGGGTTCCAATCCTGTTATATGCAATGCGTATGCATAATCTAGGGTCGAGGGTGAGATGCAAGACAATCATAATTAATTATAATAAATTCTATAACAAATGGAAAATGGATACGACTAAACCATAGAAATGGTAGATCGTAGGGTTATGACACAAACAAAAGTAGAAAGCTACAAAATTAAATTTTTATCCAAACTCGCGTTAAGCGTTTGGTTCTTATGTAAAAATGAATATTGATTATTCATTGTTCATTTTTACATTGCTCTCCCCTTTAAAATGATATGTATACAAAATATAATAGGGTACAATTAATACAATAGAATTAAGAGAATAACATCCTAACTAATTCAAGTTAAATGACGAATTTTTCTTTACATTACAAATTTTTATACAGAACAAGTGAGTTCGGGTGGTTGGGTACAATGCAGAGTAATCACATCTTTAACATGACACTTGCTTACAAAATATAAAAAAATTCAAAGATTTAATACTTTAATTTAGAAAACAATTAAGTTAGACAAACAATGATATGTTAAATTTAAAAAAAAAAAATATATTTTTCTGTGGGAAAAATTACATACATAATGAGAGTAGATAAAAGAAAAGGGAAAAACGTAAATCGTACAATCTATAAGCTAATTTTTATTGACTATTCTAGGTAAAAAATCGAATTACGTAATGGATGATGTATAGACCTGTGGTCTAGTGTGTATTTGTGTGTATTAGGTACAAAGTGTGTATCTTATAAGTTTGAGGGACAGATTAGCTGAGAGGATTGTTAAATTAACTGAATAAATGCCTGAGCAAAAATTTATATATAGTAAGCAAAAATGCTTAAGACTATATAAATAGCATAGTTAGCACTTACACGCAATGAAATAGTTTATTGTGATATCCAATGATTTTAGCATAAGGTTTGTCTATATAGTATATATAGTGTGCATACATGCGTGTGTATGTGTAGGGATTTGGAAGGTTTTTGAATTAACAAAGTTTTAAAAATAATGTATAATAATTTAAGATGGGTTTAGGGTTATAAAATCTTTTAAGTTTAAGTCAATTATTGTTAAAATCTAATTGCAGGTAGTATTAATGATGGGTGTATGCATACGAGTTTCATGTGAAAGTGGCTTGAAGTACAGAAAGAAAATGAATTCGAATATGTATCAAAAGTAATAGAATTCAACTAGGATTTCGATTTACGTAATTAAATCAGTTACACGTATATTAAGGTAATAAAAAGAAACGTACTTAGAGGACCTTACAATTAATGAAAGTAATCTAGCGGTACTAAAAATTAATTTTGAAGATGGAATTAAATTCGACTAGTAACATTCCTAGCTATATATGAAACTATATAACCATTAACATAAACAGAAGTATCGGTACGATAACTGAATTAAAGAAAATTAAGAATACAAATTAAAAATAGAAATCAATTATGCATTTTAATGAACTAAACATATAGTATACTTAAAAATAAAAACACAACTAACATAAATTGAGGTTATGTTCCATAGTACCAAAGAGGAATTTACCATGGTTTGAACCATTGCTCTGGTGACAATGGGTTCAACTAGGGTTGGGGGTGTTAAAATAAAAAAAATT